>CAIGRL010206881.1:0-13438 GCA_903798325.1 Fraxinus xanthoxyloides | reverse complement strand
TAACTTTTTGGTCTACTTTTATCTCAACTTTTTGACTACTAAACATCAGAAACATTGATGGGATTGAACCTTGTACACTTGTTTCCAAATGGATGAAAAGAAACTGAAACATCTATGCACTTTGGTTTCGAAATGGTTGAAGTGACAATGGAAAACAAACAAATCAAACCATAATGTATAAAACATTGAATTTGTGATACATTTGATCCAAACATAGTGTAGATTTTTGCATTCCAAAATAGGAATTATTGATAAACGATATGAGATTGACATAGTTCTAGGTGAACAGACATTCGATCCAAACATACTGTACATTTGATCGGTTTGTATGCTAAACAAAAGGACACACAAGTTTATACATTGGAATCATTTGATATCCACAGTTTTCTTCAGTATATTTCAATTCATACACCAGCACTTCGAAATTAACTTCATTCGCTGGAACTTCATACAAGGTGGCTGCTTCATTCGTGTCCCGCTTGAAATTACCAGCGACGACTGAGCTGCTACAGGCGTCTAAGTATTTCCGAACGACCCTCGTCTTGAACCTGCAAGTTAGATTTTAACAAAATTATGTTTGTTCACTGGAAATGAAGTTTCAACACCTACTATTGGATATTTGGAACACGTGAACACTTCAGTTATTTACTGAATCACAGTTGCGAAAAATCACCCAAAATATAAAATATTCTAATATATCCGTTCGAAGAAAATGAATAGAAAACCAAAAACCGCAAAATAAATAAATAAATAAATAAAAAGCAGTTTTGCTCGGTACGATTAGAAAATTATCCTTATCCTTTTCATCTATAGCTGTATGGACACACATTCACGAATCACATTCAATTTGGAAAACAGTTACAAATGAAGTTAGGGCAAATCAACGCCGTTATGTAACATTAACACAATACCTTAATCCAGGGGCGGACCCATTAAGAGCCCAGTGGGGGCAGTTGTCCCCACTGGGCTCTTAATTTTTTGCCTTAAAAAAAAAAAAATACCCAACTACATAAGCCCAAAGTCTTTTAACATTTTGAAAGAACCCCACGGCCCACCAATCCCTTCCCTTTCCCTTTCCCTTCCCCCGTATTCCCAATCCCTTTCCTTTCCTCCAATTCCCTTAATCCCTTCCCTTTCCAATAACTGATTTACGAGATGAGGATCTTCAACAAGCCAAGACTTTATTGGAGTATAATTCTCGCCTCGTGAGGTCGACCTTTGGTGACTGACGTTCGCAATTCTCCCCTGCATTACTCGGCTGCTCAACATTACCAGTCCACGAGGTATATTATAATTTAGTGCAAGTTTTTTGAATATGTTTAGCCTCAAAGAAACGGTGTTGGATAGTGATTATATTATTTGTAGCTTGTGGCTTCACTGGCTTGTATTTAGATTGTCTCTTAGTTGAATCTGGAAACAAAGGAAAAGAAAAGAAACGGACTATTAGTGTGCCTAAATGGACTGCACCTGCTCGCCTTAATGACCAAGTATCTCTGCTGTAGCTTTTCTCTTTTATGCAGCTCTGGTGATAGCAGTTGTGTTAGTCCTAATATTTCACTATGTCCCACGATATGGACAGACACGTATAATGTTCTACATCAGTGTTTGTTCACTAGTTGGTTCTTTAACGGTAGGTAATGTTATTATTGATAATTTGGTTCCTTGCTCCATGAAAAAAAAAATTATGATTGTTCTGTACGAATTTAACATTGTGTGGAATGCTCTGGCAGGTCATGAGTGTCAAAGCACTAGGGATTGCATTGAAGGTAACATTATCGGGAACGATGATATATCCCCAGACATGGACCTTTGCCTTGGTTGTCACTGTCTGTGTGCTTACCTAAATGAATTATTTGAACAAGCTGAATGATTTTTTGAGTCGTGATTATTTATTTACCCTGCCGATGATTAGTGAAATTAGCTTTGAACTTGCACTCCAATTTTTATTGAGAAGTAAGACAGTTTAAGGCCTTAGGCGAACAGCCAATAAGACAGTTGTGCTAGACACGTGGGAATTTTCCACTCAATTGGCTCAAATATCTTATTCAACAATAGGAACTCATTTATTTTTATCTCTCTAGTCATAGAATGCCCATATGCTTGAGGATCAAAGTGAGGCATGGCTTCAATCTGTTACAGAATAAATTTGTCTCGTTAGATATGGAGAGAATAATCCATACTTCTATTCATTTCATTTTAGACTTGTAGACATGAACATGCAGGCTCTTGACACATTCAACACTGCTGTTGTTTCACCGATTTACTATGTCATGTTACATCCTTGACTATATTGGCAAGTGTGATCATTTTCAAGGTATTTTAGCTTCTGATCAGGTGCTTTTGTCTTACTAGTCTTCCATTAGTGAATAATATTCTAGAAAGGATGGAACTAGTTCTCACAAATAGGATTCTTGAATATTTCATCTTGAATAATTGAAGCCGTAAAGAACAATTGTAAAAAAAATATGTTACATTTTGCATATTATCTTTATTATCTAATTCGCGGTTCAATTTTATGGCAAAATCAATTTTGGGTGGGATTCCAATTTTTTTAGCTTGCATTCCCCAAATTGACGATTTTGGGGTGAAAATGGGTGAGGAATGTTTGCGAAATCTGAGCTGGCAATTCATGGAGTGATTTAACTACGAAATGTGAAATTCGTCGTCCACATCCACGTATACAATCGTTAAAGACGGAAGTTTGGCAGTTGCAAATAAGCCCTTAAATTATCCACCACCACTGAGTTCGAATTCGAATTATTCGGCGACGTCGTTTCGAGCACCCTTTCAACTTCAGCTAAGTGATCAGCGAACGAAAGAGAAGAATGCGCGAATATCAGGTAGTGCTCGAGCGATTAGGTGGAGAAGGCAGTGATGAACCCCGTTAGCTCGAAGGGGTCGTTGGAGTGAGAGACGACTGGGGTGGAGAGGTCGGAGGTGGATGGACGGAGAAGAGAGTCTTGTGCACGGATATGGAAGAGATGGTTGGGCTGCGTTTGGCACTCCTCCACTACGCGGCCGTACGACGCGCTCTCAGTTATGTAACAGCCGCTGGTGCTGGTGGCGCAACGCCCCTACGCGGCGAAGCAGTACAGACACCCCATTTCGGTCGCCATGGCTGCCACTTGTTTACTAACCAAATGATTTTTAGTGCGTTTGAATGTAGACTTTTCTATATTTACAGTTCATTGTTTGGTCCTTGAACTTTAAAATGTTAATATTTAGTCACTGAGTTCTACAATTTTTATCTAATTAGTCACTAAAATCGATTTTGTTAATCCCCATTAACTCATTTCCTTCACCACATAGTTATGTTTACATGGCATCATCATGTAAGTTGGAGTTATCCATAAGTTGCATCTGAAATGAGATATGAAGATTTAAACGCGTGAGATGGATTGAATGGTAGTTATACAGTTCCTACTTACTCGAATAAAGGAGATAATCAAGATTGTACAGATTACACAGGTATTAAGATAATTACTCATATTATAAAATTATTGAGGGGTGATTAAGGATATGTATATTCGAGCTGTCACAAGTGAGATAGACTAATAGATATAGTAGCGGAGAAATTCCTCTTGATATGGTCTTACGTACATTGAGCCCCTTTTTGACAACCATTATTTCAAAACTCGGTATTCTACATACTCATTTTCAACCATACATTCACACAATAAAATATTTTTCACGTAGACCCCAAACTTTTTCCTACTTTTTAATCACATATTCTCCAAAAATTCACTATTCAAAACTTTAATTTCGCCAAATAATGGCCATCAAACAGGGGCTAAGATTCTATCCGAAGAACTTATATTTTTTTTTGCTTTAGTTCATAAGACATATCCAAGATATGATTTGTATGTTATTCACCAAAGATATGATTTTAGTTGGTAAAATTATTAGGGAGATAAATCATAAGTTAGAACTTTGCACATTGAAAAGGTTTTTGGTGAAGTGAATTAAGATGGAATATCTATATCTATTTAGTCAACAAGAACAATGGCAGAGTAACTGTAGATGATTAACCATTTTAGGAATGTATAGGTTGGATAAATAATCAGTCAAGATGGAAAGAGGATCTAATGCATAAGATCCGAGCAAGAATGAAACTCGAAAGTGCTTGTGGATTCTATATGATCAAAATATGTATGGTTAAAATGAGCATGTTTGTTAAGCTTGAAAGTATTTTAAACTTAAGTAATTTATTTTCTAAACATGTTTAGATATGTTACATTTTTCTTACTTCAAAGTGAAATGTAATACTTATTTTGAAATATTAGCAACTTTTCTCAAACATTTGATTTGTTGCAACCGTAACTCCTAACCTTTCCAAATGTTGCGGATTATGCCATTTTGGACACTTTCCATTCATAATTCCGTCAGTTAACCAGAAATTTAACTTTGACCACATTTTTAATATTTTTAAAAAAGGGCAAAAGAGTAATTTTATATTTATCCCATTAAATTATAAAATTAAAAATAAGAAATTAAAAAAAAAACACAGCGTCTTCTTCCCCTCAAACACGCCGACCACCGCCACCTCCACCTCCACCTCCACCAGCCCTGATATTCATGCATTTCACAAGGACGAGAATCAACAGACTCCGACTTCCATCTCCACCTCTCCCTCTTTAGCCGCAAATGAAATACACCAGCACCAGTGACCCATTACACCCACACATCACAAAAAGGAAAAATCGAAAACTGGAGAGAGAGTGGCAAATCTATATGAAATAGAGGCAGCAAAGTGAGTAAGCTAAACACATCCAGCTCGGAATTGGATTTGGATTGACCTAATATTGAAGAATATCTCCTTTTTGGATCCATCTAAGAGCCACGCGGCAAACTACGCCTGTATCTCTCCATCCATCCCATCCCATTTTCTGTATCTATTTTCCTAAATCGATGTAATTTGAGCTAATTATAATTTGTGGTGGCAGGCGACGCCCAATTATCTTTCTCATCAGCATGCGAAGGCCCAAACTCCCTGCTCGAGTCCCTATTAAAGCTTCCCTGGCGACGCGGCTACTCATCCCTCGACGGCCGTTCATTGTAAGAACCATACGATTTGAAGTTTGCTGTGGAGGTGGCGGTGGTCGGCATGGATTTTGGTCGGCGTGCCAAGACTCTGTGGGACTTCCCGCGTCAAGAAATTGTCGTAAAGGGATAACGTGTGCAAAGTGGTCGAGTTTGTGATAATGGCTGGAATTTCTCCCGAAAGACTGTTGTTGTAAAGCTGCAAGAATTGAAGATTGGGAAGGAGAAAAATGGAGTGTGGTCGAGTGTTTTTTTTCTTTTTATTTCTTATTTTTTTATTTCATTATTTAATGGGATTAATATAAAATTACTCTTTTGCCCTTTCTAAAATATTAAAAATGTGGTCAAAATTAAATTTTTGGTCATCTGACGGAATTATGGATGGAAAGCGTCCAAAAGGGCTTCACCCGCAACATTTGGAAATATTAGAGGTTACGGTTGCAACAAATCAAAGATTTGGAAAAATTCTGCTAATGTTTCAAAGGTTTAAGATTTTTGTTGCAATTATCCTCAAATTGCAAGTCTTAGTTGAGCTTAAAATAAATATCTATTAATCATGTGTTAATAAATAAGAATGCTAGAGACTTAGGGTTTTTTTGGCATGTTTTTATTTTTGTTTCAAGTAGAAGAGGTTACGAAGGAAATTGCCTTTATTTTTATTTGAAGTTTTCTATTTCCAAAAAACTTTTAGAGAAAGTCACGTTGGATTGACTTTTTTCTAAAAACTCTTCTAATTAAAAGAAACACTTTTATAAAATTACTCATAGAAATCCAAAAGCAGCTTTTTGCTCCTTTTGATTGTTCAAAATTCATGCGAAACGACCTTAAAATAAGTAATTTATTTTATTTTTAACTTATTTCATTTTAAAACTTACAAGTCCAAAGGATTTGCCCTGAGATTCTAACTCTGCTTTGCTCATTTCCTTGCGAGAATGCAACCCAAGAGCTCTCCTAGGTACCCACTTGATTTTATGATACAATTCGTTTCTACTTTTCTCTTATATACCTGAATACGAAAACTTAAAAGGGTAAAGAGAAATTTTAATGAAAATAAGGAATAATTTGAGGCGAATTGTACTAATTGAAAAACGTTCTTGTGATATTAGGTTTTGCATATGATGAATTGGTGATCCCTTTCACCTTTTGTAGGAGAATTTTAATTATTATTTTTTTAAAATTGAAACGGAGTAATTTTTGTGAGTTGGCTCTATATAGAAGGATTTTCTTTGATTACAATAAGAGAAGATAGCGTAGCCTATATTATTCCCTTTTCCAGCATAAAAAATTGTGTTAAGTTATGATGCTTAATTATTAATCTTTCACGGACATAGTTCGTGAATGGACCTTCACAATAAGGTTTTCGATCCACCAGTAGGACCAAAATTTCATTCGAAGTAATTTAGGGACGTGTTTCTTTGTAAATTTCGTTTTAGGAATTTAACTTCTTGTAAATTTCAATTTTATCCTAATTTTTTAATATAAATAGAGCCGTTTAATTACCATAATAAATGAGTTAAAGAGAGGTTAAGAGTGTGTTTGATGGATATTATTTTGGAAGAATGTATTTGGGAATAGTAGATTGATGGAGAATGTGTGGTGGAAAAAGAAGGAAAAGTTATTGATATGATGTAAAATATTATTTTATTGAAAAATGTGTGGTTGAAAATGAGTAGAAGAATGAGAATGAGAAAATTAATGTGGGCCAAACAGGGGCTAAAGCAAATGGTAATTCGATTTTCTCTTATAAATTTCTTTTTATTATAGTGAATTATTGTAAACAGTGGAAGAGAATGTAATCTCACATTTAGGCGAATATTTATAAATTTTGTATATCTTTATTTCTTTATGTTTATTGATTTCTCTTGGTGAAACAGAATTAGTGTTTCTAATTAGGAACATTACTGTTGCAAAATATAATTTCAAAATTAAGAAATTAGGATTATTATTTCAAAAAATATGTTGTAATTAAATTCTATTATTTAAACAAACAATTAAATATGTTAATGCTACAATTATACAATTCATGGTCACAATTTATTTATCAGTAACATATTATCAAATTAATTGGTCACAAATTATTTCTCGATCACAAATAAAAAAAAATTGGTCACAAATTAAAAATTTTATAGGTCACAATTTATTTATCGGTTATAAATCACAAATATAATAGGTCATAAGTTATTTCTCACAATTACAATTTATGATCACAATTACAATTTATCGAACTGGATGACAAAATAAATACATAAATAAGCTATAAAATATCATAACTATAATATCTTTTTTAATTTAGTTTACTAATTCAAAGTAAATATAATCCATGTTTGTTAATTAGATTTATTATGGTAATTTATTTTATAACCTCTAAAACTAACAATTAATATGTCCAAAATAATTTGCTTTGTTCAAAATGAAATTGTTTGTGATTATAATGTTGTTGGGGGTTATGATTTTTTAATGAAAATAATAAAGTAATCTATTAAACACTTAGAATTGGCAATTGGCTAGTATCCCATATTGGAATATTACAACAAAATTGGAAGAAGGGTCTCTTTTGAAAAAGAGCTAGTATACACATTGGAAGATTATTCTTTAAAAAGGAGCCGAATGAATATCACTTGTATAAAAAGGTTATTCTAGTCTTCTATTGCAATAGGTGGCCTATCAAGATAGTTAAAACATTTTTGTAAATATATATATATATATTAACTGGAAAACCCGCGGTCAATTTTCTGGTTCACGGTTAAACCGGCCGAATTGATGGTTTATTATCCGGTTTTTTATTTTTCGGTTAATGTATAAGTACCAGACCGGATTAGAGGCCGGTTCACGATTTTTCCCCTTGAACTGGCCAGTCCAATCCCGATTTTATAATATTGGAAAAAGTGACAATGACTAAAAAAGAATGATAGAAATTCAAAAAACATGACAAATGCTAAAAAGTGACCAAAAAATATATATAAAAAAGTAACAAAATACCAATTAAAACATTAGAATCAATTCAATAAAATAACAAAAAAAAAAAAAAGCGACACAACCACCCTCCCTCCTCTTTCTTTGTTCACCACTAAACATCTCTAAGTTAGTTTACCAACAAAATACAATTCAAAACTCCAAGCATCTTTAAGTCAATACACCACCATCGTCTTTTACCAACTCAGCTAACCCATTTATCATATAAAAAGTTTTTGAAAGTAAAAAAATGTAGTATAAAGTTAAGTGTTACTTTTATTAAAATAAAAAAAGTGATGTTTGTTACTCAAAAAGTGACATAAATTCTAAAAAAGTAACAAACAAATAAAAAGTGTTTAAAATTTCAAAAAAGTGATCGAAAATAAAAGAAAAAGTAACAAATACTCAAAAAACTGATTAAAATTTAAAAAAAAGTGACAAAACTCAAGGGCTGGCATTAAAAGCCTTCCTATTGCTTTCATTAAAAGCCTGTGGGCACTTTCTTGTAAAATGACAACTTATATAAATGGGAACGATACACAAAATCTACATATAAGAATTACTTTTTAAAATTAACAAATTTGTCTAATTATTTTAAAAATCAGGTGGTAAATGATTTATTAAATATTAAATTATAATATAATATATATTAATTATTTACACCCAGACACCTTACCCACGCCATCACCTCACTACACTACTTTCCCTCCATCTCTCAGACAACTCCGACACCACACCGACTCCGATGAATTTTTCAGCGATCATTCCGGCAGCCGCTTCGGCAACTTAAAAAATTTCAGAAAATTAAAAATTGGAAATCACACCCTCACCCCCATGGATCCACCTACCACTACCCCACCCCTGCCTCCACTTCCTAAAAAAATTACATGAAAAATTTCAAGTCACTTTATATAATCAAGCCGCTGACATGTGTCATTCGTGACTAACTGTGACCAAGTTTGTATTCAATGTGACTAACTGTGATTAAAATTGTGTTCAGTGTGACTAATTGTGACTTGATCATATTCAAGTCACATTCGGTCACAATTAACACAAAATTGGTCACAACCAGTCATGGTACACACAAATTTGGTCACAAATGATCACCACCAACAATTCCGCTTACACCACGGACTAGCACCACAATCCACCACCAGTCATCACCACCATCACCTCAAATTGGAACTTTAATGTCACATTTTAATAGTTAGTCACAATGAACCAAATTGTTTGCGATATTAATTTCATTTTTTTTTCTTCTAATACCATTTCACGTTCGATAACCTATCTTATCAAACAACCAATCGTTTCTATTGATTTGAAAAAAAATTACTTTTGACATTAGAATTATCTTATCATTTCTGCATAGAATTACACTTATTTCTGGTTTCTGGTGGTCCAATGAACAATTCAGTCTCAACATCTGAAACTTCACTATTCTCTGGACATGTTCGACTCTACTTGACACGATCAAGAATCGAATTTTTTCTAGCTAAATTAATCGTGCAGAGGGACCATATTTTTCAGCTGAATCGGACCAGTAAGAACTGATCCATGTGTAGAGTGGTGTGCGTGATTAATGAAATGCCTTGCCCATTGTACTGTGTGTAATCAATTCAAAGGGATGAAGAATAATTAGTTTGCATTCCCTCTTTGAATTTGATTAGTTATTTTCTATGTCAAAAACAGATTATCCGAGGGCAAGCACAGAAAAAGATGAAGAAAACGGGTCTCTTCCACCTCCCCAATAATACATAGACAGTGCTCTGGAACGTCGAAATGCACTTAGTGTTGCAAATCAGAACCGAAATCCCAACCCTTTTTCAAAGAAACCTGAGTTTGATTTTTTGTGAAGTGTCTTGTTCATATCAGATAAGTAGTCCCCCCAAGAGAAAAAAAGTTTTAATTAGAGGAGAAAATGGCTACTACGCCGAAATCCTTACCAGAGAATCGGGTAATTGATTTCCAAGCATCCCCGTCGTCTCCGGTGGCACCTGGTTGCCGATCATCTCTCACTAATGATGAAGTTCTAATGGAATTCCTCAAAAATTCACTTAAAGTTCTAGATCTTATTTTACCAAATAGGGTTTTTCCTCGTCAAAAAGTCATTCAAAATCCTCTGAAACTTGATATGGAATCACTTGAATCGATTGAAAATGGGGCGAAATTGAAAGTCGTGGAGATTATTGCTCAGGTCGGTTGCTTGGAAGTGATTAATCATGGAATTTCAAAGGATTTAATTAAATCGGTTCTGGCTGCTGGCGCCGGCATTTTTGGGATCTCGCCTGAGAAGAAGAAAATGGAAACCACAGCCAAAAACCACCACAGTGACCGTGGCAGATATGGTGCAGTCGCCGGTGAGGGAGAAGGGAGAAGTGAGAGACGGAGAGGGGGAGAAGTGAGAGATGGAGAGGGAGAGAGAGATAGAGATGAATGAGAGACGGATTGAAAATTATGTTTTAATTAGGATTTTAATTATTAATTTAATTAAAACCTGATTTTTTATTAAATAAACATTATATCTGATTTTTCAATTTAGAAACTTAAATACTTGGTTTTAGTTAATTTTCTCTATATAAATACCCCTAGAATAATGGATCTTTTGAAAAATCAAATGAAAAATATTCTAGAAGAAAAAATATTATGTAAAAGTTAAGTAAGACTTTCTAATTAAAAAGTGACATACATCACTTTTTTATTTAAAACAATTTATGTCAACTTTCAGTTAAAAAGTGACGTACAATGTCATTTTTTTAGTAAAAGTGATGTACATCACATTTTAACTGCACAATGTCACTTTTTAAAATTCACAATGCAACGAAAATTCGAAAAGTAATTAATCCTAAAAAAGTAATAGAAATTTAAAAAAACGACAAACACTTAAAAAAGTGAGAAATATAAATCAAAACCTGAAAATAAATCCAAGGGTGAATGCTTTTCTTCTACATGTTTCTTTATAATTATGTTTCACTTTTGTTACTTAAACATAGGACATAACTTCATTTTAGAAACACAACACTCTGTAAGTTAGAATTGAAAGAAAATAAAAGAAAAATGTGACAAATCGATAATATATTAAATATTACCTCAAGTGAAAATCATTTTTGGAACGATTTTAACCCCAATACAATTCAATTATTTTAATAATATCTTGCTTTACTTTTCGTTTTTCAATATGTAATAAATACTATAAAAACCTTGTCATGTATGAATTTTGCATTATCAATTTTCAATTAATTAACATTAATCTAGACTCAAAGAATTTTGACTTGATGAATCTTGATCTACGTGAATCTAGAATTAATATAGATGAATTTATTTATATTCATGTATCTAGGAATTTTAATGGGTGTTTAAATTCATATATTAGTAATTAATTCTTATGTACCAAAAATGTTGTTCATTGCAATATTTCATCATCACAAAAATTTGAATAATAGAAGTTGGGTTTTGAGAGTACAATTTTCTTCTCTTAAATTTCTATCATAAGTTTCATTTTCTTTAATTCATTTGAGACTCATCAAATCCTTTCAACAAATTAGTGTCAAATATTACTTTTACAGCTTTTATAAAATATTTCAAAATAACGTGCAATATACGTTCAATTTTGACTAGTACTAAAAAAAGTGATAGAAATTCAAAAAAGTGACAAATTATGTTCGTTTTTACAATTGTATAAAAACGAAATCGTAAAGATTCGTCGAGTTGCTCAACAGAATATGCATCAATTAACAACGAAACCCAAGAGTTCACAGACAATGCTTAATATAGAATGCCATATGATCACCAATAAATCAAACTATTAAATGGTGATATACTCATTTTTAGGTCCGTGACGCATAAAGATTTTAATTTTACTTCAAATTCACAGGGAAAATAACATTTGAACAGATTTACCAAAAGTCTAGAAAAATTAATTTTTTTAAATGAATTGGAAAATATAGAATAGATCATCATTATGATACAATAATCAAACATTATCTCAGGTAAACTCAATCGATGAATTTGATAACTGAATAATAAAATATTCAAACTCTGGAATCTCAAAAATCCACGTCCAAAATACACAAAAACTTTCATTAAATAATTATCCACAACAATAAAATTAAGTTCTAATCACATAATTTCCTAATGAAAACACCTCAAAACCACAAGTACAAGAACAATTACATCTGCTGAACAACATGAAGCTAAAATTGAAAACGAATTATGATGTAGTATTTCAGTACTAAAAAGAGTCAAATGAAGTTTGAATTACTTTATTCTATAGGGATGGTGTAAAACACAAAAGCATGGAAGATCGCAAATATTCGATAATATTTGCTCTACTCCACTTTAATTTCCAGTTCCTCCATCTGAGGTCACAAACTTACTGCTTGTTAGAGCGGCATCACTTGGTGCGGATGACGATGTTATAGCATCAATTAATTGACTGAAGTGTTTCAACAATGATATTTAATCGAGAATGATGAAAAACTCCAAAGTTTCTTTTTGGAATCTGGACCATTCTTGTAGATTGAGGAGGGTGTTATTCTATAGGGATGGTGTAAAACTCAAAAGCATGGAAGATCGCAAATATTCGATAATATTTCAGGCTTTACTCCACTTTAATTTCCAGTTCCTCCATCTGAGGTCACAAACTTACTGCTTGTTAGAGCGGCATCACTTGGTGCGGATGACGATGTTATAGCATCAATTAATTGACTTAAGTGTTTCAACAATGATATTTAATCGAGAATGATGAAAAACTCCAAAGTTTCTTTTTGGAATCTGGACCATTCTTGTAGATTGAGAAGGGTGGCTTCAGAAATAGAATCACATTTTGTTTTGTGGGTTTTGAGTGTACGTGTGTTCATGGGTTGGGGGGGTTTATAACGTATTAATTACGTTCTTAAATTGTTTAATTGATTAATAGAGTATTAATCAAATTAGTTATTTTCTTTTTTAGGGTATTGGGTCTAATTTGCCTTTTTTTATTATTATTATTTTGGGCAACTTATAAAATTAAAGGTCTTTTAAAAAAATCATATGAAAAGTATTTAGAAGTAAAAAATACTTTATAAAATTAAGCGTCGCTTTTTAATATAAAAAAATGACACAAATCACTTTTTTTATTTTAAGTCACTTTTTCAAAAATAAAGTGACGTACAATATCACTTTTATTAAAAAGTGATGTTTGCCACTCAAGAAAGTAACGAAAATTTCAAGAAAGTCAACAAAAGAAAAGTAAAAAAAATTGTATAAAATGAAGTGTCACTTTTTTATTACACTTTCACTAAGAAGTAATGTTTGTCACTCAGAAAAGTTAAAAATAAATTCAAGAAAGTGAAGAAAAAATGACAAACACTCAAAAAGAAAAAAAAAAAAAAAAAAAAAATAAACAAAAAAAAAAAAGTGAAAAAAAAAAAAAAATTAAAAAAATAAAAAAAAGAGAAAAAAAGGAGAA
>CAIGRL010206812.1:0-20690 GCA_903798325.1 Fraxinus xanthoxyloides | reverse complement strand
CTATTCATTATTTTGTATTTTCACTTCCCAATAATAACTTCTTATCGCAAAGAACATTATTTTTCTTTACACTATTCAATTTTAAATTTCACCATTTTCTAGGTGAAAAATTATATCAATCAAACACAATAATTACAATTCTCAGTAAAACAATATCTGGGTAATTTCCACTCATTTTTCACATTTACAGTCAAACGGATCTTTAGTGATATTGGAGTTCCTGTATCAATTGGTTTATATACAAGATTTCTAGTTTTATTGTTCATTTTAGCTTCATTTTCCATGTGCCTATCCACACAGTTGTGATTTGTGAACTGGAGAGGTCATATTTCATTTCATTTCCGACTAACATCCCTTCAATGTAATCCATGCATCATTACCAGTAAAATTCAAAATGTCATCAAATATTCTATTTTTTTTAGTTTAGTGGATTTCTATCATTATCAGTTTATCTCAAGTGCTATTGGAAAATATATGTTAAACACTGATAAATGGGAGGTGATGGAAATACTTAATACAAATTTCCGTTTTTCTTATAGCTAACTTAGATAAAAGTCGTGATAAATTGATAACAATAGAAATCCACCAGACTAAAGAAATATACATGCAATGCTCCATTTACTTTCGGAATCCTTACTTTTAGGCTTAATCTATCAACATTTTTGGAAAAGAAAAAAAAAAATCGTTTATGTATAAAGTACCTTACTTTTTGCATATTGTAAGTTTGCAACTCTACGTCACTACGAATGACATTTTCAATTCTAATAAGCGAAGAATTTCAAAGGATTTTTTTCTTAAAGTAGTTATAATCCTTAGCCCTTGTTTGTTTCCCTTTAAAACAACTCTTTAATTCTCATGCTCATTTTCAACCACACATTTATACAATAAAATGTAAACCAAAAACTTTTTCCTACTTTTTAATCACATATTTTCAAAAGAATCACTATTCAAAACATCATTTTCTCAATAATGGCCATTTCCGCAATGTGAAACCGAGTTAGGGAAATTTTATTTGTGATAAATTCAATGGAATTTAGTTATTAAATATTAAACCTCGGAAGACGAGTTGTACTTTAATTGGGTGAGTTTATTCTATGATACTCGGACTTGGATACGGATACATATCTAAGTGTCAAATTTTTTATTTTCTAAGATGTAAGATACGGGGAAATGACAAAAAAGCGTACAAATTTCGGACGCGAGTACGCCTTCAAATTTCAATTTTTTGACTAACCTAAAATGTCATTTTGGATAGACCAAAATCAATTATTTACATAGAAAGAAATGGGTATTGAACAAAATGTTAAGACAAATAAAATTGAATTTTGGGATTTAGTTTTCGATTATGGGAATTTAATTACTAAATGTTATATAAAATAGAAAACGAGGAACTTGATTGCAATTTGAAATCAGTGGAGCATTAAGTAGCACTTTATGGAACCTATTTTCATTTTATACAAATAAAATCCTAAACTACCGATACCGAGAGGGAGAGAAAGGGGAAAAAGAAAAGAAAGGGAAAGAAAAAAGAAAGAAGAAAAAGAAAAAGAAAACGAAGGGTAAACATAACATCATCGCCTTTCTCCACATTCTCGACAATGGCGCTAGGTTTATAGAGAGCATAAATGAGAAAGAAGAAAAAGAAAAAGAAAAAAGGGAAGATGCAAAAATTGCAAAATGTCGGGTTGAGATTTGGAGGATTTGACACATTCCCATCCATGTTGTATCGTGTCTGACACAAGTACTCCGGTCATTTCAAAGAGTCCGAGCATCAAAGAGTTCAATTAGTTAACTTATATGAATGTATAAAATTCAATAACATCTAGCATTATATGCATTTATAGTTGATGATACACCAACAAGATCATCTTAGTTTCTCTACTCAAATATATGGGTTCTTGTCGCACCAAAGGGGCACAATAATTAGCAAGATGTAGTGACAATGGTGTGTATGTGCACAATTCTCATCATAGACTCAACTGCACTCAAAGGAAATCCGAAAGAAATACACCTCATTTGTGGTAGTATTCCTGAGACGAGAGTTTGGCTTGGTATGCAAAGAATCCAGCTAACATCAGAGAAACTAACGCTAGAAACACGATAATGCGTATTTGAGTGTTGTACGAGCCCAATAACCATTGTCATAAAACATAGAACTATCAATAGAGTGATATAAAGAGTGAGAACGTAACAAAATTCCCAATTACTCATGGGGAACATATCCACCTATTCTTTAGAAGGGACTAACTAATCTTAATTAAGAATAGTTAGCGGATTACTAAAGTATAAAATAGAAGAAAAGTGATCAAGTTGTCTTCCTCTAACTGTAGCAGCGTCTATTTGTTCTATAGTTCTCGGCAATCATCCTTAATCTCAAAGAAGATAATTTTTCAAGACTGAATGTCAATCACTAACTCTCTTCACCTAACTACTTAGCATATTGAATTTTATCTCATTAACTTTACAATTTGAAAATGGGAGACTTTGGACCTTACTACACTTTTTAGTCGAATTAGGCTAGACCAAGTCTGCAACAATGGGAAATAGATCATATTATCAAGATATAAACATCCATTGCTAGCATTACAATTTCTTTCAAGAGAGCCATCAATAGGGATGCAAAATACACAAAGCCACTTAATCTCCAATCTGGTATAGCTCATTGGTGGATTGTTCAAGTTTGGGATAAATTGTTTATACTCTATAGTTTTTGCAAGAGCTCAAACCACATTCACTTACCTGTACAACATGTGGAGCCAAAGCCCTTAAAGAACTTTTAATGCCATAATACTCTGCAATGAAACAGAAATAGAAATGTTTGCTCCAACTTTTAAACAAAACTTAAAAACCAACATGAAAATGTCAGGATACACGAATTGAACCAGTTACTTTTAATTCTTTCAGCCTACCAGCAAGAACCAATGCAAGGGATAATATTCCATAAATGCAGATAAGCAAATGCCTGCATGAGTTTTAAGAAACATTTGAAGGAGAATCCAGATATGAAAAGAGAAGTCTCTTAGTCACAGAAAATCAAACTTGCATTTGCCTACATTTTAATCTTTAGAGATTTGCTTTTGACAAAATAGCTATATGCATGTGGAAGAAGTATTGATAATTATCATTGTGAGCTCAAATCTAAGTAGATTATTTACACTACACAATTACGTAGCACACTGATGAAACACCACATACTTTCATTCATTGACAGAAAAATGTTCATAAACATTGACAAAGATAATTCCAAAAGATTAACAAGATCTAAAACTATACTTTTCTTGGTTCTAGCAGGAACTATGTTTATTACTCACCAAAGAATAAAAGCCATGAAGTATCTGGTGTTTCTCTCCCCAATGCAATTGTTATGCGACGGAGATACAAAAGAAAATTCTTAAGACAATTGACATTCTATGATAATACACAGCCCAAGGTATCCGAACTTTCATCAAGAAAGGTAAGTAAAACGTTTAAACAAACCATCCATCCACAATGACGGTCAAATCGAGCAAACAAGCATTAAAAGAGCCCCTCAAGTATTTGAAGATCCACTGCACCGCTTTTCAATGTTCCTTGTCAGGATTTACCATGTATTTCCTAATTGTATGTGCCAAATCAGGTCTTATATAGATCATAGTATACACCAGCGAACCAACTGCACTAGAATAAGGAACCCAATACATGTATTCAATATTTTTATCTGACTGAAAACACAAGTTAGATGATAATTTAAAGTGGGCAACCAAGGGAGTACTGACAGCCTTCGCATTCATCATATTGAATCTTTCAAGCACCTTTTCAATGTATCCTTTCTGACACAAATACAATTTGTCAGTCTTTCTATCCCTCAAGATTTTCATACCAAGAGTCCTCTTTGATGCATCTAAATCCTTTATATCAAACTCTTAACTGAGTTGAAACTTCAATTTTTCTGACCTCTACTTTATCTTTGACTGTTATGAGCATATCATCAACATATAATGAAAAAATATGTAGTCGGTCCACTATCTTCTTTTCTAAAGTACACACAACTATCGTAATTACATCTGAAAAACGAATCAAATATCTTACACTATTGTCTCGGTGACTGCTTTAATCCATACAAAGACTTCTTCAACAAGCACACATAGTCTTCTTTTCCAGAGACTATGAACCCCTCTACTTATTGCATGTAGGTGCTCTCCTCAAGTTCTTTGTGTAAGAATGTTGTCTTGACATCCATCTATTCAAACTCCAAGTCATTCTTAGCCACCCTTCCAAGTAAAGTCAGGATGGAACTATACTTCACAATTAGTGAGAACACACCTGTAAAGTCAACACCTAGAATTTGACAATAGCCTTTTGCCACTAATCTAGCCTTGTATCTAGCATCTTCAATCCTCGATGTGCTTCCTTTCTTTTGACACTCATTTGCAGCGAACAACATTTTTACCTGTAGGTAATTTTACCAAATCCCAAGTTTTATTTTTGCTAAATGACTTAATTTCTTCCTGCATAGCAATCATCCATCTACTNTTGTGTAAGAATGTTGTCTTGACATCCATCTATTCAAACTCCAAGTCATTCTTAGCCACCCTTCCAAGTAAAGTCAGGATGGAACTATACTTCACAATTAGTGAGAACACACCTGTAAAGTCAACACCTAGAATTTGACAATAGCCTTTTGCCACTAATCTAGCCTTGTATCTAGCATCTTCAATCCTCGATGTGCTTCCTTTCTTTTGACACTCATTTGCAGCGAACAACATTTTTACCTGTAGGTAATTTTACCAAATCCCAAGTTTTATTTTTGCTAAATGACTTAATTTCTTCCTGCATAGCAATCATCCATCTACTAAAATCACTGCAACTAGTCACCTTTGAATATGTAGCGGACTCCTTAGTGGAATCAATGTCTTCAGCCACACTCAATGCATAAGTTACCAAATATGCTTCCTCATACTTTTGTGAAGGTCTAGTCTATCTGCTCGGTCTATCCTTAGCTATAGAATAATGTGGTATTGGTAGTGTAGGCAAAGTAGGCAATTTGTCAATCCCCGAACTGGTCTGATTTGTAGTGGACTGTTTTGTAACCTCTGATTGTTCCTTTAAACCAATTTCCAACTCTACTCGACTTGAATGATTCTGCTCCTTAGTTTTATCAGAATTCACAAGAGATGAACCACGAACATATTAAGTTCATCAAATACTACATCCCTACTAACAACCACCTTTCTTATCTCAGGACACCATAATTTATATCTCCTTCACACCTTATTTATACCCAAGAAAGATGCATTTTCTTGATGTAGGCTCCAACTTCCCATTATCCACATGAGTATAAGCAAGACACCCAAATATTTTCAAATCAAAATAGTAAGAATGTTTACCAGACCATATCTCTTCTGGTGTTTTTTTATCAATGGAAATTGAGGGAGAGTGATTAATTAGAAAAAAAGCTATAGTAGCGATTTCAGCTTAATAAATCTTATTCAACCCAGAATTTGAAAGCATACAACGAACATTTTCCATCAAAGTTCTATTCATCCGTTCTACCATACTATTATATTGAAGAGTTCTAGGCATTGTCAAGTGTCTCAAGATACCTTCAGCCCTAAAAAAAATATTGAATTCATCCGAACAAAACTTAAAACTATTATATGTGCGTAGACTTTTCACCTGCTTTCCAGTCTACTTTTCTAGCAATGTTTTTCACTCATTGAAGGTCCCAAGTATATCACTATTCTGCTTCAAGAAGAATATCCCAACTTTCCTAGAGAAATCATCAATCATTGTCAACAAGTAATAAATGTCTCCTTTTGATAGCACCCTGGCCGGTCCCTAAAGATTTGAATGGATATATTCAAGTATTTCATTTGTGTTGTGTCCTTCTTTCATGAATCTGACTTTTTTATGTTTCCCAAAGACACAATGTTCATAAAAGTTTATTTTGCTAGTCTTATGTCCATCAAGAAGTCTCATTCTACTCAACTCCACCATGTCATTCTCACTCATATGCCCAGTCGCATATGCCAAAATTTTGTAATTTCATCATCTATCAAAAAAGAAGTAGAAACTGTTGCATCCTCAATTACTATAGAACCATGCAAAATGTACAATTGTGTAGGGCTTTTGTGTCCCTTCACGACAACAAGAGCACACCGGCTCACCTTCAAAACTCCACCTTCATTAGTGTATTTATAACATTTTAAGTCAGTGCACTCAAAGACATGAGATTTCGTTTCAGCTCTGGAACATGCCTTGCATCTGTAAGTGTCCTAATAGCCCAATCGAATACTCTGATTCTGACTATACCAACTCCGACAATTTTGCAGGACGCGTTGTTTTCCATAATTACTGCACCTCTCAAAACTCCTTCATGTGTTGAAAATCAGTCCCTGTTGGAACACATATGAAAATTACAAGCCGAGTCTAGAAATCATTCCTCACAAGGTTTGGAATTCATGTCAGAAATCAAAAGAAGTTCTCCTTTACTTTTCTCATCTACCACAATATCAGACTCCGCTGTGTTAACATGTTGCTTCCCTTTCCCAATAGAACCAACAGTTTTATTTTTATTTTTCAAGGCATAGTAATTAGCTTTAATATATCCATTTTTCTTACAATAGTGGCATGTCTTCTTAGCACGTATAGATTTCGATCTTTTCCTCATATTTCTGTCAAGATTTATATCTACAATCAAGCTTTTGGTATGATTCTCAAATCCGCCACAAGATGTCTCATCTTCTCCTTATATAGTAGAGCATCATAGACCTTTTTTCACTTTGAAAGTATCCTAACTATAGAGAATGGTATCTCTGAAAGTAACATATGATGGTAATAGAGAACACAACAACAACAACATCGACGTCAAGTCCTCATCGTCATATTTAACTTCCAATATCTCCAAATTAGCCATAATTTCTTTGAACATAGTTAAGTGATCATCCAATGATGCACATTCATACATTTGATGAGAATACAAGAGATATTTCAAGTGTAGCTTGCTAGTCAAACTCTTTGTCCTGCTAAGTTGCTCCAACTTTAACCACAACGTAGCAGCACTATTCTTATTAAGAACATCCTGAAGAATTTGATTTGAGAGATGTAGATGAATTTGAGATTGGGCTTTTCGATCCTTATGCCATTTTTCATCTTGCATCCAAGCATCAAGCATCATATCAAAGCCAAGCAAAGCTTTCTCCAAATCCATTTGAACCAACACCATCCGCATCTTCACTTACCATAATGTAAATCTCGTGTTTCTATCCAACAACGGAATGTCTACTTCATTGTCGCAATGCAGAACAATCAACATTGTGTTTTGATACCACTTATTATGAAACGGATCGCAAGATAATGATAATAATGAATTATTGAAGAAGAAATCAAAAACACAAGAATTTACGTCGAAACCCAATTTGGGAAAAAACCACGGGCAGAGGAAAACAATATACTATAATCAATAGTTTGTGTTTACAATATCAAGATTTTAATAATCTCAATTGAAATCTAAACTCTCAATCTCTTAATATGTTGTTGAAGATGAAAAGAATAATATATGAATGTTACAATATGAAGATACAATGTGGCAATATATATAAAACCTCTTATTGGAGTCCAAGATGGAGAAAAAAAATCCTAGAGTCCGAGCAAAACCAGGAAATTGCGTAAAGTTACACTAATAAGGAGCCGTGACACCCAAGCTGGGCGCTGCGGCGCCCGACATATTTTCCCTAGTAGGAGACCTAGCATCGGGTCTGTTGTCCCTATTTTCTCTTGGCGCTATGGCGCCCGTCTCTCGGATTTGATGTTCCAAAACATGCCTTTAGTCATCCAAGAGTCCTCCTTCAAGTCAAACTCTTAATTATCATTGAAATTTGATCTTCACAACTTAGAACTCTACAAACCCAAATACCTTAGACTATCGCAAATCAATCAAACACCCAATCACATTGAATTTGGATCACACCACAACATTTATAGATTTAATACAATGATTTCAATTTTTGAGACAAAACGGCAGGTTATCTAACCAAAACCTTTTGCAAGTTTGTGTATTTATTAAGTTAGGTTATTACTTTGTTTGAGAACAAACGATTATTTAAGTTTGAGGGTGTTTTATTAGTGTATTTCATATACTTATTTTGGCTAAAAAAATATAGATATTCAATATTTTTTTGAACAATTATAACCTAATTTATTGTATATTTCGTTTATTATGTAAAACTTAATGATTGTAAGTAGAATTTAACGACAGAAGGAAAAAAAAATAGTGAAAATGGGCAAATTCAAAGTTCGAGGATCAAATTGCAAATATCCAATAGTTGGTTCGAACTAAAAAGACGATAATTAAAGTTTTTTAGAAGTAACTTGGATGCAATTAGAAGTCAAAACTAAATGAAATACGATCAAAATAATTTCACAAATCAATTTCCAATTGTGTAAGTTATGTTCCAAATTTTAGTCGAAAATTAAGACTCATTTCTGGTATAGTAAATATTCGAATTGAAAAAAAATTACTACCAGAAGAATTGTATCTCTTTAAATTATTTTTTCAATGCACATTAAATTGCCTCAATCAAAAATTGGGTGAGAAAGTTATGACCAAAATACTGACGGATGTGCAAAAGCAACTTTCCTTATTGAATTTGAACTCTTTTGGAAACCAATTTGGACTTGATTTTTAACTTATTTTCGACTCCTACAAATATCTAACAGAAGAATACATTAGAGATCTCCCACATAATTCACTTACACAATTTTGGAAAAGACACACCGTTATACACTATACTTCTTTCTAATTTTATATTGGCAATACTCATTGCTCCACGTGTTAACTAAAGGACTCAATGCTTCAAAATTAAAAAAATTAAATGGAAAAGTCGATGTTTAAGGGAAGAATTGAAAATCATCACGGACTTGAAGGAAAGTTTCAGATTTCTGTAGGCTTTTTCATCTCATATACTTACAACCCATTTCTTGAGCTTTCTTCTTCAAGTAGATTGGGAACAATCTAGAACAATGACAGACCCAACACTCGGCGAAGGGTGCTGGGCTCCGTCGAAACAATGCACCGCATGAGGAAAAATGAGACTAGCGCAACTCATGCAAGGGGTTTGGCACTTTAGCTTCTCATTTCTATTTTTTTAATTGGGCCTTTCCCATTTGGTTGGGCTAGAATTATAATTAATTTTAGTTGGGCTTGTGCTTTTCAATTGACCGACCCACATCAATTATATATATGGTCCAAGCCCATTAATTTCACCTTTCCATTTTCCACAAATCGTTTACAATTTACACAGTTCCACTTCCAAGTTTCCATCGACACCCGCCTTCCGGTGACGCCTTCACCAGTGGGCAGTGACCAATCCAACCGTGCCAAATGACTCGATTGTCGGAAGCCGAAAGGTCAAAATTGTCGGCTGCCATCGTGATCGTGAGTTTTCTCAGTTTTCTTCTTCTTCTTTATGGTGTTGTTTTTTATAAATAAGTTATGCTTATCCTTACTTAAAAATCATGATTTATGTTCTATGAGTTAATTGGCAATTTGGCAATGAAATGAGAATTCTGATTTGTGAATCCATGAATTGTGAATTTGTGATTTAGGATAATAATTTATCGTATCTATTGACCTCGAAAAATGGCTCCAACGTGGCCAACAGAAAAAGTCTTCAAGTCAACTCTTCCCCACACACGTAGCACAGCGTTAGTTGCTCGATGCCATTTCCCAGAGTGGTTGGGAGCGGCCGCGGACACTCCAATGGTCAAGTCAGTGTAAAAGTCAGCCGAAATAAGGTTACCGGCGGAGGGGTGCTAGCCGGGAAATGGTGGATATCTTACTGTGAGTTGAAACTACTAATATATGTATATGGGAGAGGGAGAAATATCGAGTTACGTTATCTTTTTCTTGAAAATTCGATCTCCCTTTTCAAGTATAAACCGCTTGTATTTATACAAAGGGTGAGAAGAGGAGGACCATTAGATGAGGAGACACATATAATCGAATCCTGAGGGCCTGTCCTATCCTAGCGTCGACCTTTCTTTCCATAGGTTGGCCGGCATTGAAGACCTCTGACTGAATTGATCGTTTGGGTCCTACCACACTCCCATCCATCAGTGATTTGACTTTGGAGAGATCTTGGTGAAGGGGATCTCTGTCGGGGTAAGGCGCAGCGGACGTGGCAGGGTAGATGTGGAGTGTGGGCCTTTGCATCTGCAGTGTATTGTGAATGTTCGCCCGTTAAGTGGTCACTTCGGCATATGCAATCGGGTCGTCCCCATAAGAGATCGCCTCGGACCTTATGTGGCAAGGTGTGAACAACATTCTCTGCCACGTGGAGGTGAGGTGGCGAGCCTAGTTTCGACCCGTAACAATAGTCCCGCAAGTCCATGTATGGATATTCATATAGTACAAGGACTTTCAGTCGAGTTGGAGGCGCAGAGGGCGACTGGAGGGTTGGGAGTTGGGGACTCTGGGGTGAGTTGTTGCAGCATTAAATCTGATTTTGCTGAAGTAATGGGTTCAGAGGGGGCAGCCTTGGGTTCCACGCTAATGATTTGAAGGTTGCTTTTTTCCAAGAAAATGGTGGTGGGGCGCCCGCTTGTTTCCAAGACAAGCCTCCCTTACCATAAATGGTAACGATGGCGACGAATTTTACATCTTCGAGGCGACGCGCCTGTGTTAGGCGTGACATACACCACTTATCTGAATCATTGGTTTGGGTGACCTTTAGTTTCAACGGTGATCCTTGTGCTTTGAAGATGGAGGGATCAGATGTGGTTTGGGAGATCCAATGGTTGGAGTGAGCCCCTGATGCCTATAAAAGGCCCATCCCTTTCATTTTCTTTCTTTTTCACTTTTGTGAAGATCTTCACACTCTAAAAGGTTCCTGCTTTCTGACATCTTGGACTTTCCGGCGAGCTTTCATTACCGTTTTCGGCGATTGCCTGTAACTTCCGGCTAGTAACTGACGTCGCCTGCTGTATTAGGTAACGATTAAGGTCTCCCTTAAATTTTCATCATTTTTTCTTTCTTTCTTTGGGGGTTTCTGTTCAAAATAGATTTGCACATTGTAAGAGGAAGTGAGGAAGGGAGAGGTAAGGAGAGTTCTTTGAGAGAACCCATTGTTGTGTCTCATGACGAGTTGAGCATGGCCATTAGGGCCAGGGAAAATATATGGAAACGGCATGCTTCCCCTGTAGACACGTCCATTAAGTGGGGCCCTCAAAATATCCTTCCAAAATCACCCTACAGCAAATAAAGCGGTGTAGAAGCGTCTTCAGGATCCTCCATAACATTCGCCTGATCCGACTCGAGCCCCATGAAAGGGCATGTTACCCTAGACCAGGGTGTGTGGCGGTGAGTGACCACTTATTCCGGGCCGGGTTGAGGCTTCCTTTTCACCCCTTCTTCAGATTAGTGCTTAGGTTGTACGGGCTAGTGCCCACTCAGTTCAATCCCAACTCGTGGTCCCAGATGGTAGGGACCTGGATGTTGTGGAGGAGGGTCAGCATTGGAGTGGATATGCGCTTCAACGTGTTTCATTCCCTTTTCTTTTCTAAAGTCACAGTCGAGGGGATGACAGTAAGGGCTGGTATTACTTAGCTCCATGGGGATCCCATTCCCCTTTTGTTGTCGGAGTGCCCTCTTTAATAAAAGGCTGGAAAAGCTCTTGGTTCTGGGCATCCGGGAGATGGGACACCATGGAGGATGATCCTATGGCACCCCTGACCGTTCCTACCACATACTCCACTTACAGTAAGTAGTCTACCGAATTGATTTGACTTCGCCAAGTTTGCTTATGGTTTTAATATTTCCATTCTTTGTAGATTCATTGCTGAAGTGTGAGACAAACGAGGAGGAGTGGGATATTATCAGCCAGCTCTACCGACCCTCCCCCCGTACGAGAGGAGCTTTATGGAGCTCATCGATCACAACCGCCACTTCTTACTTCACAGATTGATGGTGAATCAAGGTAAGGGTCGCCTCGTCGCTTTGTTAATCGCTTTACATTCTTGTGGATACTAACTTTTATCTCTTCGACAGAGACTTTTGACAAAAAGAAGCTCTTCAAACTGGACTTTGCCACAATCCGCCGGAGTGTTGCGGAGGCGAAGTTGCTGAAGACCTCCTTGGCAGCAAGAAGCAGTCCGACTGTCCGAGAGATTACTTGCCCTCAGTAAGGCCCAAAAGCCACCATGGGCCGCTAAGGAGGACGAGCCGGAGAAAGGGGCCTTCCTCATAAGAAAGAGAGTCGGCCCGTCCAGGTTTTCGTTTGTCGAACTTGGACCGATGACTTCATCCGTCCCTGTCCCGTCTTCCGGGGTGTCGATTGCAGCTCCTCCCACTTCTCAGGCCATAGTGCCAATTTCTACTATCCCTATGGAGGGGCCGGCCCGAAAGAGTTTGAAGAGGTTGACTAATGCTCCGGCTTGGGGGAAGGGAACATATTTTCTTGGGAGTAAGGCCGATGACCTCCCTGAAGCAGTGCTGGAGATGCTCCATCCCAAAACTGCCTCTGTCGCCAGGGTCCACAGTAAGTATTGGACCGAAGCCTGGGCTGACCATGCCGCCTTGTGTGAGGTAGAGGATCTTCTGGCGGTGAATAATGCTTGCGTGGCCAGGGCGCTAAGTCTTGGAGCAGCGGCGGATGACTTGGTCTGAGGCCTCCGCAAAAAGAATGAGGACTTAGAGAAGAGGATGGAGGCCTCTTCTAACGCTGAGGCCGAGGTGGAAAAGGTCCAGAAAGAGAGGGATGAGGTGGAAGAGAAGTGGGTGGAGGCCTCTTCGAAGCTGCTGACGGCTTAGATTCACGTCAACAGCCTTAAGAATGAGCTGTACGAGTCCGCCTCTCAAGTGGCCGCCCTGACGAAGAGGATCGACCAATCCAATGAGCATCAGCGGATCGCCTCTGAGGCGTTGGAGGCGGCCAACAAAGAAAAGGCCGAACTGAGACTACTCAATCAAGCGCAGGCTGAGGCATCGGCTGGCGAGGCAGCAGTCCAGAAGTACAAGGACAACTTTGCTGAGACGGAAAAGTATGATGACTTCGCCAATTATTGGGCTGCCCAGGCCATGCTGGATCGCCTGAGGGAGGAGCATCCTCAGCTCGATGTGGCTTTCCTGGGAAGGAATTTGGGGCCCCATTGGCAGCAGGCCTGAAAAATTGGGGGCAGATGAAGAAGAGGCCCCCCAGGAGACTGATGCTGGGGAGGGGCAGGCCAGGACTGCAGTGGTGGACTTAGACTAGGACCCTTGTAACTTTTTCTTTTTCTTTTTCATTATGTAATAGCCTCAGCCCTTTCACCGAGCAATGAAATTCATTTATCTTTATCGGTTCGGTTCATCTTCATTTTACTCCATATAGAGTCGCATTTTTACTCTGAGTAAATCGTATTGGTTTAGCTTAACCATTTAATGAAATGGACGAAACCAATGAATTACAAAATGAATCGCATCGGCTTAGCTTAACCACTTAATGAAATGGAAGAAACTAATGAATAACAAAGTGAATCGCATCGGCTTAGCTTAACCACTTAATGAAATGGAAGAAACTAATGAAAAACAAAGTGAATCGCATCGGCTTAGCTTAACCACTTAATGAAATGGAAAAAACCAATGAATAACAAAGTGAATCGCATCGGCTTAGCTTAACCACTTAATGAAATTGATCTATTGCTTTGCCAAAGATGGTGCCCGCACCACTTTTGGTTGAACAGACTGCCTTGACAGAGGTGAATCTTGATGAGGAGCTCGCGCCTCGTCAAGGTTGTTTTATTTAACATTTCCTATTTTACCAAAGATGGTACCCGCACCACCTCTGGCTTAACAGACTGCCTTGGTAGAGGTGACTCCTGATGACGAGCTCGCGCCTCGTCAAGGTCGTTTTATATTTGCAACAAAGTGAAACGAAGGGCCAATTCATTCATTTGGTTGTGGCATTTCACAAGATTACAAGTTGTCTACTGATAGTATTTCCTCAAGTGTTAATGTTCCAGGGGTGAGATACATTCTTCCCATCCAGGTTCTCAATCATGTAAGTACCGGGCCTAATTTCGTCTGTCACTCAGTATGGGCCTTCCCAGTTGGGACCCAAAGTTCCTGTACCAGGGCATTTGGTCGAGGGGAAGACCTTGTGGAGTACTAGATCGCTGAGGCGAAAGGCTCTCTTTTTTACCTTGACGTTGTAGTAACGCATCATCTGGCGTTGATAAGAAGCAAGTTTGATTTGGGAGTCATCTATCTTTTCCTCAAGGAAGTCTAGTTCGGCTCTCCTTAGTTCATCATTGGTTATTTCATTGTAATGAATGCGACGGGGAGAAGGCACACCAACCTCGACGGGGCTCATTGCCTCTGCTCCGTATGCCATGGAAAATGGTGTTTCCTCGGTGGCCGTTTTGCAGGTAGTCCTGATGGCCCATAGGACCTGGGGGAGCTCATCAACCCAAGATCCTTTGGATACTTTCAGGGTGAGTTTTATGGTTTTGTTAAACGCCACCACCTGGCCGTTTGCTTGGGGGTGGTAAGGCGAAGAGAAATATTTTTTGATTCCCAGTTCGTCGCACAGACCCGGATTTTCCTGTTGTCAAACTGCTAGCCGTTAGCTGAGACCAAGGAGTAGGGTATGTCGAATCGGCATATGATGTTTTTCCAGAGGAATTTAGAGGTGTTCGCCTCTGTTATTTTGGACAGGGGTTCTGCTTCCACCCACTTCGTAAAATAGTCAATGGCCACAATGGCGAAGTGAGCGTTCGCTCTTCCTTTTAGCAGAGGGCCGATGAAATCCACACCCTATTTAGCGAATGGCCGGGGCTAGTTATTGCAGTGAGTTCCTGAGAGGGTTGCCTCTGGACGTTGGAAAAACGTTGGCAATTGTCACACTTGTGTACGTACTCCATCGCGTCCTTTTTCAGGATTGGCAGTAATATCCCTGTCGCAGTATTTTGTGTGCCAGGGCCGGCCCACCCGAGTGATGGAGGTGGGTACCCACATCTCCTTCAAGGCCGGTCTTCCCAATACTCCGTGGTACGTTGACCGACGGTCGACCACTAAAAATTCCATAAAGTGACGCGCTATCTGCGGAGGAGTTCCCATCTCCACATTTAAAGTAATTTTGCCTCGGGGGATGATGCTATCCTCAGTGAATCCATACAGAGGTGAAGTCATGGGGGAGAGTTCACGATCCACTGCCATTTTATCAAAAGCTGAGCCGAATAAGATGTTGACTGAACTGCCATTGTCGACTAGTATGCGCTTCAGCCCATTGTAGGCCACTACAGCTCGGACAACCAGAGCGTCACAGTGCGGGTAATGCACACCCACTGCATTTTCTTTCGTGAAGGTGATGGGTTCGGTGGCTGTACCTATAGGAGATTGGCTAACTACGTAACTTACCATTGGAGGAGCCCGAGCTTCTCTGGCGTAATTCCTCTACGCATTTTTTGATTCACCTCCTACGTGGGGTCCCCCAATTATAGTATCGATTTTTCGAATTGGTTGTTCATTTGGGACGGTTTGGTCTCTTCTGGGGCGTTGCCCATTCCGGGGCCTTTCGTTATTGCTTCTATCGTTGAGGGGCGAGTGTCGCCTCGTCTCCCCCCTCCTTGGGGAGGTTTGCCTAAGAGTATTGTTTTGGTTGTTCTTCCTGGTGTTGTGAGGGTTGCTACTCGGCCTGTTACCCTCTCTGCCTTCATTGTATCATGTTCGTAGAAGCAATGTATAGTGCGCGTGTCTCCTCTTGGGACCTATCTCTAGGCCTCCCACCTCTCCCCATATTTCTAGAGTTGAGGGGCGTCCAGTGTTTCTGTCGAGGTTTCTATTAGGCCCTGCATCTTCATAGGCTAGTGTGGGCACTGCGTTTAGTGTGGCAGTGGCTAATGCTTGTCCTGAGGTCGGAGCCACGGCATGTCTAACTTGAGTCCATTGCTGGCTGATTATTTGGGAAGTAGGACCTCTGCCGATCTGTCTCTAGGGAGGCAGGAGTCCTTAGGCGGCTCGATTTCGATGGTCAATCATCTCTTCGTTGATGATCTCAACTTTCATCATTTCCACTAACTCATCGTAGGTTGATGGGTTTTTACTTCGAACATCTCTCCAGAACAGTGTGTTCATGTTCAATCCTCCTTTCAGGGCTGAAAGGGCCTCTTTGTCAGTTACTTGTTCACAATAGGTGATTTCGTCAGTGAAACGGGCGAGAGAACTTTTCAAAGTCTCCCAGGCCGCCTGCCTCATATCTTGCAAACGCTGAATCGGCACTTTCCCTTCCTTTCTGGAAACATACTAATTTAGGAATGCCTTCTTTAGGTCGGACCAGCTCCTTGTGCTGAGAGTCGCCAACCGGCTGTACCACACCTTTGCAGCTCCACTGAGGGTCAGATGGAACGCTCTACATTTTAAAGTAGGCGAGGCGCCTCAAAGGCTTATCTATGTCTTATATTTGTTGAGGTGCTTTTCCGGGTCGCCCTTTCCTTCATACTTAGGAATTTTTGGCGAGACGAAATTGTGGGGCATAGGAAAGGTCCGTAACTCACTGGAAAATGGCAGGTTGTCATCGTCATTGTCCAATTCATAGGATCTACACGGCTCGTCAGAGTTGTTTTCGTCTATAATAGGACGAGGCGGGAGCCGGGCGGCGTTGTCCCTATTTTCCCAATCTACCACATTTCTCCTATCCCGCCTATTTCTAGGGGGAGGGGGCTGTGTCCCTTGACTATGTTCTTGCTATTGATGGCGAGCTGTCTGTTGGCGAGGCCGATCTCTATTTCTAGGTGTTCGTCCGATTCAATCAAAAACACTGGCGGACCGTTGAGGCCGCTCTTCGTATTCAAGCTAAAAACTGTCCCTTCCAGTTAGGGCATTGTCAGTGGGGACACCCGTGTAATTGGAGGTGTCCATCCCTACTTCCCTTTCCGCGGGAGCCTCATTTTAGGGATCAGAACGGGTCCTTCCGCTGGACTGAACCTCGCCTCGCCTATGATCTAATTGTACATTCTGGGGAATTTGGAAGCCTCCCTAATTTTGCATTTGCATGAAGAGTTCCTGCATGGCAGCATTCTAAAATGCTATGTTCCTCATGTTCGCGGCCATAATAGTTATTTCGGTGGTTAGCTGGGCAGTCATATTACTTCTACGATAACGATGGTGGGGCCTCTGGCGAGTGACATTTCGGGAAGTTTCTTCTTTAGAAACTTCCCTAGCCCTCCTCGGGTTTACTCCGTCGCTGGAGCTCATGGTTCAGCACGGGAGACCTCCTTTTTGCAACCAGCGAAATGTGGCTAAACCTTTTTCAAGGTCTGACCCTTTCGCACGAATGTTAGCCGGCATCCTTTTTATACCCCTTTTTTGGTAGGAAGGCTCGTGGTTTAAGTAAGCGATTCCCACATACGGCACTGAACTGTTGACCTCGAAAAATGGCTCCAACGTAGCCAACAGAAAAAGTCTTCAAGTCAACTCTTCCCTACACATGTAGCACAGCGTCAGTTGCCCGAGGCCGTTTTCCAGAGTGGTTGGGAGCGACCGCGGACACTCCGACGGTCAAGTCGGTGTAAAAGTCAGCTGGAATAAGGTTACCGGCAGTGGGGTGCTGGCCAGGAAATGGTAGATATCTCACTGTGAGTTGAAACTGCTAATATATGTATATGGGAGAGGGAGAAATACCGAGTTACGTTATCTTTTTCTTGAAAATTCGATCTCCCTCCTCAAGTATAAACCGCTTGTATTTATACAAGGGGTGGGAAGAGGAGGACCATTGGATGAGGAGACACGTGTAATCAGATCCTGAAGTCCTATCTTAGCGCCAACCTGTCTTTCCATAGGTTGGCTGACATTGAAGACCTCTGACTGATTTGACTGTTTGGGTCCTGCCACACGTCTCATTCATCAGTGATTTGACTTTGGAGAGATCTTGGTGAAGGGGATCTCTGTCGAGGAGAGGCGCAGCGGACGTGGCAGGGTAGAGGCGGAGTGCGGGCCTTTGCATCCGTAGTGTATTGCGAATGTTCGCCCCTTAAGTGGTCACTTTAGCATGTGCAATCGGGTCATCTCCATAAGAGATCGCCTCGAACCTTACGTGGCAAGGTGTGGACAACATTCTCTGCCACAGGGTGGTGAAGTGGCGAGCCTAGTTCCGACCCGTAACAGTATCGGTGATTTATGAATTATATGTATTGATGGGTGATTTATAGATTTAGTACTGTAATTCGGGTGATAATTTGTTATATTATTATTCTTGTAGTCATCTTTCTCTCCGTCTATCTCTTATTTCATAAACGATCTCGCTATTGCAGCCATTGACTGATGAAAATTGACTGTTGACAACCGTCAACTGTCTTAGCTGAGTTCATTTTGTAGATTCGCCACTTATCTAGAATTTGTATAAAAGTTGCGTCCACTGCCATTTGTAGAAACATCTCGATTTTGAAGCTCTGATATACAAGAAAATTCTATCATCGACAATAGCACCTATAAATACAAGATGGCTGTATGTGTGTGTGTGTGTGTGTGTGTGTGTGTGTGTTGCGGGCGAGAAAAAGGCAACGAGGAACATTGAGTGAGAGAGAGAGAAGTGATGAAGTTAGAAAAAGAGTTAGATAGTGGAGTGATCATAAAGAATTAGTGGAAGTTCTGTGAGTATTCCTTATTTCATAAATAATTATGTATGTCATATAATAAAATTGTAAAATTGTCTATTTTGTAATAAAAGAAAAATTATGTTCTAAATTCAATAGTTACTACGTGCCAAATTCATATTCTTTCTCTTGAATGTCACATTAACCTCCTAAGTTTTTAATTTAAACTTTCTTTTCTTCTCTTCATATCTCAAGAATAAAGTCGGCAAGAAAATTATCATGTATGAATAATTTTGATAAGACTTAAAATCAAAACTTTTTAACTCGGCCAACTTGAATTGAGCTTTCATGTCATTAATTGCTCAACATGTTGTTGTGTCATTAGCTCAATTATTGTGTGGGTGGGTTTTGCATTATGAATAATACTACTTATAAATAATTGAGTTACACAATGATTTACATAAAAATGATGTGTCAAAAAAGAATGAAGAGTTTCTATTATTTGATCGAAAAAATTCTAACCAAATCATATATCAGCATATCATACGTATGTAAATCATTATATATATGTAGTACAATTCGACAAATTATTTCATATCATCTATTGTGTATATTTATGTCAGTAATTTATTGTTTGAAGTAAAAATGTGAAAAAACTATAATTATTCTATTTAATTAAATAAAAGCAATTCAATTCATTTTAACAATATTATTTTAGCTAACTATGGGTAATTTCAACAATATATCACCTAAACAAAATATTTATTTTATCGAATATGATAATTAAAAGTTCCTTAATGATTCGTTGTACAAATTTAACGAGTCAATCCCAACAACACTTGTAATATGAAATTGATAATTAAATTGGTCAAATTGCTAACATGCAACTCTCATTTCGAGTTAAATGATATTAGAATTTTGTTATGATAAAACTACAATAAAATAAATCAACTAGATAATCAAGTATCAGTAGATAATTGGAATAAATATATCACCATTCTTGTCGAGAATTATACGTAATTCAAATAAAAATTTGTCACGCTTACCTCCAATAAATATAAATAATATCTTACGAGCCTTGACTATAGTTAAATTATAGCAAAAATACAATTCCTAATTCCTCTATAAAACTCATTTATTCATATAAATTCGACAATGATATATAGTTTTGAAACTTAAGTCCATGTTTGATTTATCTTAAAAATATATATATCAAAATTTAAGTCAAAATCAACAATTAATTTTAACCACACATTTTATAGGACTCGCAATTTTTCAACCACACATTTCATCGACTTTTTATCAAAATTTAATAAAAAAAAATTCATTTTTAGTTAAACCAAACATGGACTTAATATCTTAGCATAAAATTATTGCTACGTCAACGGTGGGATTTCAAGCTTAGCCCTTGTTTAATTTCGATTTTTTTAAAAAATATTTTACCTCAAACTTATTTTTAATCATACATTCTTAAAATAAAATAACTTTTAACATTAATTCATAATTTTTTTCTACTTTCAATTGTGCTCCTGTTTGGTGAAAATTAAAATCATGTTTTTAGTAAATTTTGATAAAAAATGATGAAATATATGATTGAAAAGTAGTGAAATCTATAAAATATGTGGTTAAAATTGATTATTGACTATATTAAAATTTGAATTTTAATCGCAACCAAACAGAGACTATATATTCATTGAAAAATTAGTTCTTAAAAATTTAAAATCACTTATTTTTAGAGTAATGTTATTCATCCCTACTGAGATTACAACCTCAATTTAGGTGGCGTTAATGTGTGATTAAATGATAGGTGAAATTAAATACTATCATTTAATCACACATTAGCGCTACCTAAATTGAGATTGTAATTCCAGTGAGAATGAATAATATTACTCTTCTTTTTTAAGATTATTAACGTATTAAAGTCAATGTCCCCTTGATAGAATTAATATTCTTAAAAATTATTGTGTGTATCCTCTATTTCTTAAGCGTCCTAATCATTTTTCCTTATAAAGAAGGTAATTGTTGTGCCCCGGGGCACATTCAATATGGTAAAGACAGTGCAAGGCTGGGCTTGGAAACCCCAGGGTGGGGAGTTCGAATCACGGAGGGAGCCGCCAAGTGTTGTAATACCCAAACCATGTGGT
>CAIGRL010206730.1:0-13781 GCA_903798325.1 Fraxinus xanthoxyloides | reverse complement strand
AAAAAAAATTAGAAAAACGTCATTTAAATTTATGATAATTATAAAGACATCCTTCCATTTTTTAAATATTACAAGATCCCCGCTAAAGTTTACTTTTCATAATAGATTCTCCCTACAGATTTTGCCCATGGTTGATTAGATAAAAATCATATTTTTAATAAATTTTGATAAAAAGTTGATAAAAACTGTGGTTAAAAACTTATGGATTCTATGTAATGTGTTTATAAAATTAACTATTGACTTTAACTTAATTTTAAATCTAACTTTTTAATTGAACCAAATTGGGGCTTTATTTATTATACTATTTTGATATTATTGTTTTATTAAATTTAAATTTAATTTTATAAAAAAAAAAGGAAAATAAGAAATAAGAAAACAAATGTAAATTTTTATTATAGCATAACAAAGGATAAAATAGAAAATTCATGTTAAGAGGAAATTGACATATAATTCACAAATAAGCTGCTTATTTTCCACATATAGGCACTGATTTGCAAGTGTGCAACACATCATAGAATGTATAGATCAAACAGGGCATGTATATTTGCACTGCAAGAGCAAAGCCTGGTGCATTTATAAATACCAAACTAAAGAACACTGACTATCATAAGCCATAACATTCAGCTCGGCTAGTTCTTCGAACACTTCAACTTGGATATGTATAAGCAGTATGTTCTAACAAGATTATGCTAATAAATATACATATGGACTGAACATTAAGCAGCATTAGCATTAGCATTAGCATTAGCATCAGAAGCAAAAGCTACTCTACATTTCGATTTCCTAACAGACTCCTCCAGTAGATCCACGAGTACAAATCCTAAGCTCAGCCGAGCTACAAAATTTTCACAGCTTAATGTCAGAATGAACTTGTTCTTCGAAGCTGATATTTTGGTTTGTCAAAATTGGAAGACATCGTTTTCTCCCATTCCTAGAAAGAATAAGAATAGTCTTGAGTTACCATCCTTACTATCAAAAGAGGAATACAACAAATAGAAATAGCTTTGTTCACTATGACAGTAACCGTACCATCACTGTCAACAAACCCTGAGAAGGGGGACAGGAAAAACTAGTTTACATTATAGCAAAATTAATACTTTCCTCCATAGGAGAAGTACTGAAATAACACCATCATATATATGGATTTATAGTAAGAGTACGTCAACAAGGTTTATGAAATCCCAGTTTCTGTAGGACATATACGGCCAAAGACAGGTTAAATAATCCGAATTTTGAATATCATCAATTTGGATAGGAACTTCTATTTTCCACAACTTATATCCATTTACGTGTGACACACAGACAGAGGGACACGCTGTCTAAATTTGCATGAAGAGTACACGTCCTAATTTCATGAATTATTTTGTTGACCTATGAAATGGATGAATGCAAAACAATCAGATGAAAAGGCAATAGAGTCCTTAATAAACTAGGATAAAGATAGAATACCTAATCACATGACACTTCAACCTACAGAGGAAGATATAAACGAATCCAAAGCAATTATCAGATATAAAAACAACATAATGGAAGTTCAAACAAAATGGATCAAAATAGAACCAATTTCCACTGTTCCACTCGCTCATTTTGGATTTTGCAACTAGAAGAAGAAGAAGAAATCTCAGAAAAGCAATTTTTGTCAGCTATATCACATTCAAAAACCGATGCAATGGAAGATGGCTTAGTCAGACCAACTCCAATAATATCTAAAGTTAGCCCCTCTTTGACCCCCTTTAAAATTATAATTCATTTTTCTCTCTCTTCTTATCAACCACACATTCTCCAATAAAATAATATTACACATAATCTCAATACCACGCAATCTTTACATTTAGAACTATTTGTAACCCAATAAATAGGGTCTTCTAGTTTGTACTAGTTAAACAAAATATTAAATATTTGTTATATTATTCAACATGTAGCAACATTCTAACCTTCTGAATAAATTGGGAGATTAAATCTACAATGTTGGAAAGGCATATAAAGCCGAAGAAATGTATCACTTTAGTATATAATGATTTTGTTAGTAGAATGCATTGTCTAACGCTTTCCCAAATTAGGCATTAGAAATACAAGACAAATTTGACTGAGCTGCAGTGAACTGTTCAAATCTAAAGCTTTACTGTAGAGTGCAAATCTTACAAACAAATCTATTGTGCTGCCAGCCCCAAACCTAAACTTAAGCAACCAAAGCAAATAAAATGCTAAATTATGGTAACTATGCTGATGGCAACTTCAAATTTCTTGGTTGTGAAACCAAGATTTGTTAGGGATGAAATGGAAGGAAAGCCTGAATCATGTAATTAACTTTAAACTAATGGATTTCCCGAAAGAAGTAATGTAATTATGTAAAGATATTATTATTGTGAGGGCCGGCCGTTCATCAAGGCCATGCATCATATTTAACAAGGTAATCTGCAAAGTAGGTCAGGATCAGGCTGGCGAACTGTGAACAGAGTTTCTCACTTCTGTCAAGCAACCATTTGATGACTATTTCGTGCATGATGACTAGAAATTATCCACTGAGAAAATGGCAAGCTCCTCCACAATATTCATATGATTCCCTTCTCTTTCTGGACATACTCGTACACCGTTAGAGGGTTCAAACTACGTTATCTTTTTCGGTGACGAATGGACTATCCTGAATTTAGTTAACAAAGTCCAAGGATGCTTAGCCCAAAAAACACTTATGTAGCAAATGTTAACTATATAGTAGTTTCAATAGCTAAACACACAATTTTTGCATATTGACTTCTGAACTCATCACTCTCATACTAGAGATCTCCAATCATATATTATTTCCTGTCTTTATCTGTTAACTTAAAACTACATGAAATATTCAGTCTCATCCCATTTGGATATGATAAGGAAACTCTCGGGTAGGTACCCTAAATAAGCATCCATTTGATAGAAAGTCCATTTGTTTCTTGGTTAAGTTTCAGTTGGTAAATGCTACAAACTACTCAGATCCAACAACACCACCTTGCAGCAAGCATCTCATGCTTTTAAACATCATAGTTACACCATAGAAAACAAAATTTGAAAGAGAAAGCAAAAAATAAAATAAAAAATCAGATACTCTTTACCTTATCTTTCTTGAGCTTCGTGTTTAGCTCTTCAAGACGGGAAACCTTGCTCACCAACTCATTGTGGTAAGCCTATGCACATTATCGTATGGTAAGAAAATTGAAGTCGGAGATATGTAGAATAAAGAAAAAATGCAGGTAAAGATAATTAAAAATATTACCTGCTTTCTTGCCCGGGAGCGTGCAGCAGACTCCCTATTTTTAATCTTTCTCCTTAGCCTTCTCTCAAGGGTCCTGTCAAGGTCTCCAGTGTACCTCTTCAGGCCTGGGATTGGTGTATCCGATAATGTATCAATCGAAGGAGAAGGAGACAGACCCATTTGAGGAGTGAAACTCCGTGGAGCTAATGCGTTGTCCAACCCCATAGCAGGTCCAAGAGAAGTATCAGCCACATAAAGCCCTGCTTTCACCAAGAAATCCTCCAGAGTGGTCTCCCAAAGAGTCGGCTCCCTTTCGTGGCTAATTATTTCGTCCATGTACCTAGTCTTATGTCCTTGCTGGATATCCCTCCACACCTCATCCACTGTCTTCCCCCTAAACGCCCTCGCTAGTGACAGGCTAGCCTGGTGCTGGAGCGAGGCCGAAGAGGAAGCAGTAGTGGGGTCCATTCCAGAAGAATGGCTTGCCTCAGCCGACCACACATTCTTAAGCAACTCGTCAAGGTTCATGCTGCCTAGCGGTTTACCTAAATCACCTAACTTGTTTTCAACCTCATTGAACGTGAGCCTAAACCACGAGCTTTGCCTTGCCATTGGCTGTTGTACATGACACAACTGCTGCCCACCAATAATCACATGAGAATTCGTTGTCTGAATCCCCAATTACTTCCTCAACGCCTAACAATTATATAGTCTGAATAAAAAAATGAAAAATAAAAACCCCTAACTAAATATCAATCAACTTCTTCCAAGAACCATAAAAATTAATATTTTAGCATCAAGATTCTATCGTCAATACCTCAAATCATTAATATGAAAGGGAACATAAGATAGGAGCAATCATTCAGCTCAACTATACATGCATTTTCACAGGCATATATATTCTCCAATAAAATGACAAACAAAATCCAGAACAATCAAGCAAAAGACATGAAACTCAGGCATAAGAAAGATTGAATATTACTCACCCACCCCCCGGGTAGAACACTGAACATAGCAAATAAATAAGTGTAATTATAGAAAAACAAAACCCACAACTTAATTACCTGGGGATCTGATTATCTGGATCTTTAGAAGAGAATTGTGGGGAAATTTCAAAACATGGAGAATCTCAATATAGATAGATCCCTTTCAATATTGTGGACTTCTTAGAGGGATCCACGTGTGCGTTGAGCTTTCCAATAAAACAATAATTCTTTTGAGTTTCATGCTAACAGTAGATTCCAGATTATCCGATTTTGAATTATTTTAAGGAAAATTAACTTATTTTAGGAAATCACTATGATAATTGATATGCGATATTCTCCACGGGAAAATACCAAATGAGGTCCCTAACATTTTTGGAAAGTGAAAGAAGTCCAAAATTTTCATTTTATTTATTTTTTTTTTGGTAAAAATTGAAAAAGTCGTTGAGGACCTATACAAGGTTTCCGTCCAAAAATCCATCAATTCGATGTTTGTTTGAAATCAACCCAACCTAAATCAATCGATTTTGGTTGATTTTTTAGTTCAATAAGGTTGAGTTCGGGTTAGGAAATTAAATTTTAGGTCGGGTTGGATTAGGTTAGGTTCCGGGTTATCTATTAAAACCCAATCAAACTCAACTCAACCCAATAAACTAAAAAATATTAAAAGGAAAATTAGTATTTAAAACCTAAAACCTATTATCAAAATTATCCTCTACCTCACGTCTTTTTTGTCTTTTATCTCTTCTGTCTCTCATTGCTACTTGTGCCTCAACTTTTCAATTCAATTTTTTTGACTTTATTTTTTACCAAATACTTGGATTGAAGGAGAAGATTTACATTTTCAGTATTTATATTAAATTTATTTTATTCCATAGGTTTAATATGCGTGTATTCAATTTGATTTAATATGTATTTAATTTGATCATGGTATAATCTATTTAACAGGTTTTACAATATTTTTAAGGGAAAATTACACAAATGAAAGTTTTCAAGATTCAATTTCAAATTTCGGATATTAGGTTTTACTTTTCAAAAATCAGGTATTTTATTTTGAATATTAATTATTAATTATATAATTTTCATTCCAAATCCTAATCAATTTTATTCCAAACGGGTAAACATTTTCCTCATCTTCTCTCGTCTCTCCGTCTTCTCTCACCTCGCTCTCTTCTCACCGTCTTCTCACTCTCTTTTCTCTCCTCCACTATCGGAGGCGACACAGCAAATGCCATTGCCACAACCATTACAGCGAGGGATGGTGTGTTCTCTCATCTTCTCTCTCCTCGCTCTTTCTTCTCTCTGTCACAACAAGAGGCGACACAACAAATGTCGCTGTCGCCGCAACCATAGCAACGACGTCATCCCCATGTTTGCAAATCTGAGAACGGTGGCTTCATCTCCGGCATCACGACGTAACAAGTTGTGGTGATTTTCATGCTGCCGTGGTTTTCAGCAGTGTCGGTGTAATAGATCTACTTTACAATGGTTAGATTTGATTTGCGGTAGTTTTCATGCCACCACCGTAGTGATGGTGTGGTGCTACGGTGTTGAGATGCTAACGATGGTGGTGAATATGCTTAGGGTGTGTGGTAATGTTGTTGGTGATGTTGCTGGTGCTTATGAAGGTTTGAGGTGATTTTGGTGTTGTTGGGAGTTTTTGTTGGTTGTGCGAGCGTTGGTGGATCAGGCCGCGGCAGCGATGAAGGTAGTGGTGGTAGTGGCTCTAGGGACGTTGGCAGGGGACACCCTTTGGCTGGCTACGACACGACGGTGATGTTGGCGAGGTGGTGGTACAAGTCGTGATGGTGGTGCTACAGGTGGTAGATGATTTGCTGGTGGTGGTGGTGGGCAGGTTGTGGTGTTGGTGGTGATGTTGGTTACATTACTCGAAACGATGGTTTGTTGTCGGGAGGTGGTGTTCGTGGTTCTGGCGATGGTGGTTTGGGTTGTTGTAACGGTGTGGTGGTGGTCACAAATGATTTGGTTGATTGTGACCAATAAATTGGTTAGTGTGTGGTCAATAAACAATATATGACCAATAAAATAGAGAAATTGTAACCAATAAATATTGTCTGACCTAAAATTTTATTAATTTTTGACCAATATTTTGTTAAATTGTTACCTAAATATAATTTATGATCAATTAATTTGATATTTTGTGTGACCATAAAATAAGTCGTGACTTATAAAATTTGTGATTTTGTGACCAATAAATAATATGTGATTATTATTTGATAGATTTGTAATCGATGAATAAATTGTGGAGTATAAATTTTTGATTTGTACCAATGAACAAATTGTGACCTATAAATTTTTGAATTGGGACAGTAAAATAATTTGTGACATATAAAAATTTTGATTTGTGACCAATTATATGAAATTTGTGATCAAATTATATGAAGTTGTGATCTTAATATATTTAATTAATTAAATTATAAATAAAAATTTGAAAAACCGAGATTTGAAATTTTAAACTTAGTTTTTAAAATTTGATATTGGTGAAACTTAACCCCTTCTTTATGAAATCTCTCCTATTTTTAATTTAACTTGATGGACCATTGATTCAATTTTAATGGACTTAAGGCCTTTCAAATCTCATTTTTTAATGTAACTGAAATTGATCCAAATTGAAATGGTATCAAGCTTTAAAAAAAATTGTTCAAATTCAACGAAAATTTTCCAACCATGGGGCCCAAAAAAAACTAAATCCAACTTGAATTGGACTCAAATCCAAACTAATCAGCCCAACCCAAACCAACCCGAGCTTTGTTGGTTTGGATTGGGTTGGGTTTCAACCATGAATAGGTTGATTTCGGTTTGAATTACTGTCAAATCGAATATGTTGGGTTGAGTTTGGGTTATACTCAAAATCAATCCATCCCAACCCACGTTCGGCCCTAACCCCAACCGTCACCATCTACAACTACTTTGAAATCATAACCACTAAAAACCAATTGTCCGAAGTTTGCAAACATAAAGTTTTTAATGTTGAAAAATTGTGGATCCCATTAAATAAGACTAATTTTTTAGTTTTTTTTTTTTTGATTATTTTCTGTCACTTTTTAAAATTATTGTAATTGTTTTAACTAAATGTGAAGAGACCATTTTACCTTACTTAAAATTATCAATTTTCAATCAAACATTGGATTAATGGTTTATTAAATGGAAATCGTCCAAAGGTGATTCAACCATTTATTTACCCAAAGGTTAGATACCATGCCAGAAATGAAAGGCTTTTTTTTTTTCCGAAAAGGTTAGGGACCCTAGATGCAACTTTCCAATTCTCACCCTCACAGTGTATGCCCCCTCCTTTAGCTTATTTTGATTAGAAAGTGTATTTTGGAATGGATAATTTTTTGTGTACATAAAATTTGGTATATAAGGTGTCAACACACTCATATGGGGTGGACTGTGCATGTAACATGTCCCTTTTGGAATAGTGCTCTTTGGGAAGATGAGTGGTTCAAAAAGAATAAAAATTTTCGATTTACATTTAAAATTATGTTATGGGAGAATGTGTGATTGAAAATGAGTATTGAAAAAAAAAATTGAAAAAATGAGGGCCAAACATAGGTTATATTTGTGTTGGGGTGTCAACTGGACATCTAAAATCAGTATTTGGAATAGTGCTTTTTGGGAGGATGAGTGGTTAAAAAATAAGGAAAAAAATTCGATTTATATTTAAAATTATTTTATGGAAGAATATGTGATTGAAAATAAGTATTGAAAAAATAGTTTTTAAAAAAATGAAGGTCAAACATAGGCTGTATTTGCATTGGGGTGTCAACTGGACGAACCAACCTTGACTCGGCCGACAAACTCTAGGCTCCTATATGGTTCGTGGAACAAATGTCTAAAAAAGATAAAAGAATAAAATTAAAACTTACTGACGACGAGGTAGCCTACTCTCCTAGGCCCTTAGCCCAATTCAGCTTGTGAAATCGGGAGGTTAGAACAATACATATTTAAAGTGTGTGAAATATACAAATTCAAAATTAAGAAATATGTTTTAAGATTTTAAAAATCTGCTCATAATAAAATTTGACTAATTAAATAAATAATTAAAAAGCTCTATTAATTAAATATATTAATGTCACAATATTGTAATGTTTATGATCAAAATTACTTAATAATCATAATCATAGATTTTCATAGTCACAAATTACAAATTTTATAGGGCACAATTTATTTATCGGTCACAAATTATCAAATTAAAAGGTTATATATTATTTTTGATAAAAAATCACAAATTTTATAAATCAATCAATTTATATTAAATTGATTGATCACAGATAACAAATTGTGAGTCATAATTATAAATTTATTTGCAATCTCATTTTTTTAGATAATATATTATTTATTGATCATAAATTATTTATTTTATCGTCACATTATTTATTGATCACAAATTAACCAATTTATTAGTCACAATCACCTAAATAATTGGTTACAAACACTATTCATCTTATCTCACCACCATGGCACCAATCGAACACCATGCCACCTTACCACCATTACTATTACCACAATCACATGTACCACTACCGCCTGCACCAACACCATCTCACTATCGTCGCTAGCATTACCACCACTGCACCGCCATTGCCAGAACCACCACCACCACCACCCCCACCCCCATCTCATCACAACTGCGAGCACCATGAGCGCCTCACAATCACCGCCTACACCATCACTACAACAATCATTTGCAAAACCACCAACAACCACAAACAAAAAATACCTAAAAGCTTCAGGTAAGCATCAGATTGAAAGAGGAAGAAACCACATCCAAAACTTCATCATCGCTATGTATCGGTACTTACAACGCTGCTGCTCTTAGAGCGTCGCACGCGATGTAAGCGCTGCTACACAACAACGCTCACCACTGTGGTAGTCTCTCGGCAGTGACCTTCCAATAGTTGTCTTCCACGTGTGCTAAAGAGAGAGAATGGACAAGATGTATAGAGAAAAGAGATGATAAAATGATTAGGATTTGAGGGTGTGTTCCTTTGAAAAAATTTATATAGAAAATGGTATTTTTCCACCCGAATTCTAACTTTTAGAGTGTTTGATTGCCATTTTTTCCATAAAACATATTTTGCAACATTTGAAAACATGCCTGATTTTCCTTGTTTTTGAGGAAAAAAAATATTTTCTTTTTTAGAAAACATTTTCCACATCAATCAAACACGTTTTTAGAGTGAAATTTGGTCGGGTAGATGGAGTTGGGGTGGGGTGGGTATGTAGATCAATTTAATTTTATAATATTACTATTAATATCAAAATTTTGAATTAGCATCTGATTTTCGATTAAAAAACTTTCAAACTTGATTTTTGAATTGAAAGGATAAAAATCACGTGCAATTGTAATTTTCACTATACTCGATCTTAGATGAAAAATTATAAATAGAGCACTTACAAACCCAATCCTAGACAATCCTGGATGTTGGGCCTATGGATTCATTGACAGACCTGAGTTATGTTTAAAAGTTAATATTTAAATAATATATTAAGAAAAAGTAACTTTTAAAAATACATACATGATAAAATAAGTAGACAACCAATCATACAATATCACATTCGAGAAAAATATAATAAGATTTTTTTGTTTTTTATTTTTTTTTGAGAAATTACTTAAAAATCACATCGTGTCATTCATGTATTGACAACCTTAATATTACCAGTCTAAACTTTAATGTATGCACATTGCACGTTGTATGTCCGCATATAGTTATAAATTCAATAATGTTACTTATACATCACGGGATGTCATTCCAGATGACACCTCCCCACATAGGGGAGGTCCGCGTGAAATTAGGGGGAAAAAAAAAATCACGGGTCCACCTCTACATGAGGGGGTGTAAGTCTCAGATGTACAAATAGCATGATTGTTCTAAATTATTGATAAATTTAATGTGCTATTCGAGGATATAGATTATGCCCCTATTTGGTACAAATTAAAATTCAAATTTAGTCTAAATTAAAATCGACAATTAATTTCAACTACATATTTCATAGATCACATAGTTTTTTAATCACACATTTCATCAACTTCTATCAAAATTGACTAAAAATCTGATTTTAATCCCCACCAAAGAGGGGTTATGAGTGGTATGAAAAGTTTCGTAATGATAATCACCAATCGTGGATGGAGGAATTAACTTGCTCTGATCGAAGTGGCACAAATATGAATTGGTTTTTTTTCTGATAATCAATGCCTAGTACATTTCCCGTATATCTAAAAATAGAGAATGTAATAGCAAAGGCAACTCAGCTCTCCATATTAAAAAATATAATTTGATAAGCTAAAAATATAGTTGAGTACATTCCCTAAAAGTCGAAATTGGGAAACTTCTCTTAAATAATGACGTTTGACCCAACTAACACTTAGAGAAACAAGTAAAAGTGATTAATGCAGAATTTAAATTTATCAAATATTAAAAAAAAGTCAAACTTAATAATTATTCTTGATGAGCTAATATGCAAATCTCACCTATGTTGAATTACCGCAATTAGTAATTTATGTGAAGTAAAGAACATCAACTAATTGATGAGGGAGAAAAATCCCTTGGAGGATCAAAAAACTTCGAGCCCAAATCAATAATATCCACTATAAACAATAAAACTTATAGACGATCCAAACTCGACTAAATTTTAGTACTCTTTAACCTTTTATCTGTAATCACTTAGGAGTTCCTTGGATTCCGTGATCCAGCACCAGTTCCAAAACTATGGAATCATTTATTTCATATGGATTTCTAAGAACGAACTCGTTCTTCTGCAACTGGAACTCTGGCCACCTTCCCAAATCTTCCGAACTCTAATAGATTATATGGAAGTGGGTGTTTTGGTGCTTTGATTATCTAGGTTTTGATGTTTGGTTGAATCGGGGAGAATTGTTTGAATTGATGTAGGATGTTTGTAATGTGTCATCTCTTGTATAAGAATGATCAATCAACATTTTAACTAGGACTAGGGCTTGTATATTTATAGTTTGGAGAGTTTGGGGTTGTATATGATTAGAAAACAACTTAAAATCGTGAACTAGGGTTTTGTCGATGAAGACTATCGCTCGAGCGCCAAGCACGCGGTAGCTCTACCACTCGAACGCCAATCAGGTATCAAGCGAGCGCTAGTGATTCTACTCATTTTTGCTCCATGTCGTTCGAGCGCTGACCAGACGGCAATCTAGCAACGTTGCAACTATTTTCTCTCTCTTTGTTCTATATTTGATCTCTTGGACTCCTTATTGACATATACTTCTATCCAAACAACTTCTAGACTTTTACAATTTATCAATTACTTTAATTTTGTCAAGAATAGCTAACACTCTCCATGAACACATCAATAATTCATAAATAAACAAAAAAATAAAAATAAAAAATTCTAATAATTTAATTATACATATAATAAAATTTAAAGTACTTTACAAGAAATACTAACTCCATTTTTGGCTTCCATTTTCTAAAAGTCCCTTTTTCTTAAATTTATTTTCAATCCCAAATTCTCTCAACAAATTATACTCATGTCTGCCCCCATTAAATCTGAATTCATTATTCTCCCTCCTCTTATCCACCACTCATTCTCTTAATAAAATAATATTACCCATAAATCCAAAAGAAATTCTTACATTTCAACCACACATTCTTTAAAAAAACACTAATCCAAAATCATTTTTTTTTTCAAATAATGGAGCACAAACAATGGGCTATATTTGAATAGAAATAGTAAGAAGAATAATAATGTATTCCACTAAATTTGTGTATAAATAGTAGTTAGAAATATGTAGTTAGAGTTAATTTTTTGTTTTGACCAAATTTATAAATTGACAGCCAAACATAAGCCAAACATAAAATTTATAACTTACCTTTTCTTTTCGCGTATGCGTACGACTATGAGTAATGTTATTTAACACCACCAACCTTTAACATCAGTCTACATGGTGCACTTGCGACATTGAATTATATGTTTAATTAAATATAAAAAAGTTATGACCCATTTAATAAAACATAAGATATGTTTGCTCCTAAATTAGTGTTCAACATTGACATTATTTCAGACATATGTCTTAGAACTTGGAAAGACTTTGATGCTAATTACTGTTAATTAAATTTGGCAATTATGTCAGGGACAAAGCTAGCACCCAGCAAGCCGGTGCAGTCGGCCGTGCTAGCTCTGTTGGAACCTTGAATCTTCGTCCACCCAATGTTGAGTTGTAGTCTGTGAATGTGACACCGCCGGTCGTCATTGTCTCGGTCCCTACTTGTGAATTGTGAGCGCCTCCATTCCTTTTTTTAGTTTATTTTGATGCTTTAATTTGATTGGTGATTTAGTGTGTGAATTGTGATGATCATGATTTATGATAATTGGGGAGTTAGTAAGTTTTGTGAATATGTGAATTTGTGACTGCGAATTGGGAATTTTATAATTTGTGATATATGTTCAGTTGGTATTGGAAATTGATGATATTTTAAGATTATGTTTATTTATGTTCAATTTTCGTACAAATAATTGAATGATTTTTTTTTTTCAATCGAAACGGAGGTCTCAATCTATTATTTATAGTGGTGCATTTAGTCCCACACTACTTCTAGTCGACGCTCAAAAGTTAACGACCGTCCTAACTCATCAACGATCCTGGATCCCTCCTTGAATTACGTAACAAGATTTACCATTGAATCTTCTACCACGTCCATATGTTAGTTTCTTAGGTTCTATCTCGGCATCTTGCGAATTTGCATCTTAAGAATATGAAGCTATTTTTTTCACACATGATTAGAAGGGTGATGCTGCACGTATATAACGATGTACACACTAATTTACACCCCCCTCGCATGGAGTCCCCCCCACCCCCGCCCGGTATAATTATTATGATTTATTGTATGTGGCCCCCTCCATGTGATGGGGTGTAAACCCGTGTATAAACCATGAGGTGCACAAGTATCGTTTCCCTGGTTAGAATACTTATTTATATCTATTCTTTTCATTAAGAAAAGACAATAATCTTTTGCAGACAAGTCTTAATAAATGCAATGAGTTAATTTTCATTAGATTTATCAATATTTTCTAGATGAGGAGGAGGCTGGGGTCGGGGACTAGTAGATTGTATTGAGTTGTGGTGGAAAGCAGTCTGGGGCTGTCAAGCTCCACCTTAGGTGTGAGTGTTCCTATGGAGGGTGTAGCACAAAGTAATCCGTTAGTATAAACACCGCTGGGAGGAGTTCACAATGACTAGCTTGCGAATCAACGGAATAGATGAGCAAATGTAACCAAAATCGAACTAAAATTGAGCACAAAGGAATTGAAATTAAAAAACTTTCAGAAACCGAAATATGAACTCAAGAAATGAACTTATCTTCATTATTAAAACCCACAGGCCAAAGTTTCACACAATTCGTGCTTCAATCACACAAGAATGAACCACCACTATGCTCGAATCAACCCAATCTAAGAACTACAAAGTTTAGCACTCAGACTTGCCCTTTAATTTCACAGACTCAAGATCTCTCTCTCAAAAATTTAGGGGCCGTTCTCTTTGTGTTTTGAGGTTTGAATTCATTTTGAGTTTT
>CAIGRL010206705.1:0-12379 GCA_903798325.1 Fraxinus xanthoxyloides | reverse complement strand
ATTTTGAAACGGATCCATGACTTAGAGCTGTTGCAATGGACTGCGTGTGGTGCGGTTTCACTGCGTCGACGCCAAGTGTGAAACGGACAGTAGGGCCTCTATGTTTGTGGTGGTTCAAGAAGAGGGGGTGATTCTTGAAGGAGATAGATGCGTCCGTTGTCGACGGTAGCCAGAACACTGCGTTGATTCAGGATGAAAATGGGGAACTTTGAAGTGGAGAAGGAAATAAATCCGCAGTTGGGTCAATTTGTTGGCTTAAGTGCAGCAATTTTGCAGATGAAATCCGATTCCACAAGCCTGGCGGATATCCATTTCTAGCGTGTACAGTGGTAATTGATTTGTTGAGGCGGATGAGAAATGGGAAGGGAAGGGAAAAGCACAGTGGGGTAGGTGAGAATGAAAGTCTGGTAGGTGAGAATGAAAGGGAGGGCAAAAGAGAAATTTTCACTCTGACACCAATGAGCAGACCATATTGTGGAAAATTGTCCGTTGCCTTTTTAACAATTAAAATTGCAATTTTCTCAGAATTTTAAGTGCTCCCAGACACGCCCTAGATTTGACTCTTGAGAAGGTTTTGGATGCACAAGGTCAAGGATAGATCACGACTAGAGTCATCAAATTTGGCCCAACGCATCCAAAGAGAAGCTCACATGTCGATTAGAGTTGTCCGCTACTCACTATTTAACAACTTCTGTAGTTTAACCATCGAGAAGATTTTAATGGCATAATTAATAAGTTCGAGTGATAGATAACAACTAGATGTGTCAAACTAGCTCAGACCCAATTCATTCAAATAAGGACTTTACTACGGGCATAGAAAATATGTACGAGTAGCACTCGTGCATCTGTTTGTTCATCTGAATTTCAATACACACATGCATCTGTAATTTAGGGCATGTTTGTCTCCCATTTTGGGAGAAAAAAATAAAGTTTTGAATAGTATTTTTTGGAGAATGTGTGGTTGAAAAGTGAAGTAATTTTATTTGTTTGTATGTAGAATATTTTATTGAGCGAATATGTGGTAGAGATTGTTTACTGTAGCAAACAATGTTTGAGAAAATGGACGATGAACATTGGCTCAATCTGTACATATAAATTGAATAATCCTTCAAATAAAGTCGATTAGAGCTGTATGGGGCTCACAATTTAACACTTGTGAGGCTGCGATGCCATGATTCAACCCACATAAGGCGATGATGATTGGCCTTTAGCCCATTCCACTTTAACTTAATTCAATTGAAGTTAGCTCAGTGAAACCAGGCCCAATACCCGATCCAAGCTAAGTTAAAAGCTTCAGCTGCTCTGAGCCGTTGGATGAGATCTACTCCATCTCGAGGTCTTAATATTTTGAGGGATTCCAAGGGTTTCGAGAGTCTTTCTATTCTTTTGGTTTTCTTTTTGTTCTTCTGGAGACTTCTCTGTGTTTTCTCCTCTTCGTCTTCTTCTTTGTGAAGTTGATTCTCGAATTTGTTTCTTGAGTCGTTTTCTTTGTGAAATCAAGTGAGTTTGTTAGGCCTCTTAGTTGGTAGTGAGAATCATTCAGTCTCATTGAAGTAGCTTAGTGATTACTTAGTCGATTGTGGTGGTTACTGTCAGGATCTGGACTTGACAGTGTTGAAGGAGTCTTGGATTAATGTTCTAACCCTATTTTCTGGGAAACCTTCGATGTGCAGTGGTTGATTTGGTTCTTAGATTGTAATAGAGTTTTGTGTTCAAGAGAGTATTCAAATTATTCAATATGTAACATTGAGTTAATTATATTGTATAACAGTGGTATCAGAGCCTTAGTAGGCTAGTCTTGGGTCTTCGATCAAGATTTGGAGCCTAGAAAATTAATTCTCAGTCTCCAATCTTGGATCTCTTGAAAATATGAAAACCCTAGCTTTTTGCTTCTTCGATTCTTGAAGTCTTTGGGTATTCTTGGTTTGGTACTGAGTTTCGGAGTATGGTTTGGTCTCGTGTTCTTGATTTCTAGTTCGATTGGGATTCTCAATGTGTTTGGAGTTTCTTCAATTCTTGATTCCTTCTGTGGTTTCTGGTGGAACACCATCTCCCTGCTGAGACTTTCATGTCATTTGCTGTACTGAAACAATTGGTTTAGTAGTTATATGTTAGCTACCCTCTGGTTTGCACATTTCAACCCTAAACTGCACATTTCCCTGTGTTCTTTGACTTACGTTATTGTCACTTTTTAGAGTGATCAAGTTGAGCCTTGAACTAAGAACATGATTCTCACGGAATCCTGGTGAACTTGATCATTCTTGGTTCATCTGTAGTATGTGTTCTTGATTCTGCTTTACTGTAGTATTTGTTACTTATTTATGTCTTATTGTATACTTGTTCATGCCTAATTTCATGTTGAGCTTAAGCCTGTTCTTTGTTGTTTAGCATATAATCTTGATCATATTATGTGTTTATTGCCTATAATTCTATGTGACATATTCTCCTTTTGTCTACTTGTGTAGTTCAATTTGCCTTTTTCTTAAGTGTTTCAGTTGCCATAGTTTTACTATTCCCTTGAAATGCTTTGTGTTATTTCTGAATTTTAAAATCATGACAAAACGCTTTTGAATTTGGTATTTTTGATGGAAAATGGGATTTCCCCATTAGTTCAACAAAAGATTTCAAAAGCAATAACACAAACTTTTCATGAAACTTTGACTGCTGATCAGATTCTTGAAGCTGATGAACTTGCATATGCATCTATTATTTTGCACTTATCTGATCAAGTTGTAAGGAAAGGAGGGAAACAAGAGAATGCTAAATCATTATGGGATGAGTTAGAGAAGTTATATCTAGCTAAGACCTTACCCNCCATAGTTTTACTATTCCCTTGAAATGCTTTGTGTTATTTCTGAATTTTAAAATCATGACAAAACGCTTTTGAATTTGGTATTTTTGATGGAAAATGGGATTTCCCCATTAGTTCAACAAAAGATTTCAAAAGCAATAACACAAACTTTTCATGAAACTTTGACTGCTGATCAGATTCTTGAAGCTGATGAACTTGCATATGCATCTATTATTTTGCACTTATCTGATCAAGTTGTAAGGAAAGGAGGGAAACAAGAGAATGCTAAATCATTATGGGATGAGTTAGAGAAGTTATATCTAGCTAAGACCTTACCCAATAAATTGTTCTTGTTAGAGAGGTTCTTCAGTTTTAGGGTAGATACCTCCAAGGACATAGAAGCCAATCTTGACATTTTTAATAAGTTGGTTCAAGACATCACCAATGCTGGTGATAAAGTCTCTGATGAATATAAGGTTATTGTATTGTTAAATGTCATTCCTGATACCTACCAGGATGTTAACGCTGCCATAAAATATAGCAGGGATACCTTGACTTCTGATATAGTTATAAACTCTTTGAAGAGTAGGGAACTTGAACTTAGGAATAAGAGAGGGAATGAAAGATCTGAGACTTTATTTTTTAGGGATAGGACTCAAAATAGGTTCAATGGAAACCAAGAGAGTTTTAACAATCAGGGAAACAATGGTAAGAAATTTAAGGGTAGAAGCAGGTCTAAGTCTAAGACTAAAAATAAAAAGTGCTATGGATGTGGGAAATCTGGTCATTTTATAAAAGATTGTTTTAAAAGGAAGAATGAGATGAAAGCTAAAGGTGTTGAAGAAGGAAATCTAGTAGAACCTAGTGATTCCAATTCTGTTGATGTCTATGTTGTGACTAAGCCCTCCCTAGATAGTGATTCTACCAATATTGTTGATTGTGAGAATCTGATCCATGAATGGGTTCTAGATTCTGGGTGCACTTTCCACATGTCTCCTAAAAGAAGTTGTTTAACTCTTTTAAGGATGTCAATGGTGGAGATGTTGTTATGGGCAACAATATTGCATGTAAAGTTGAAGGCATAGGTGAGATTACATTGAAATTTAAAAATGGTTATATCTTTACCTTGGAAAAGGTAAGATATGTTCCTAACTTGAGTAGGAACTTGATTTTAATGGGTAGTCTAGATGATTTGGGTTTGCTAGGTAAAGTGGGTGATGGTTTGTTAAAAGATATGAGAGGTTCCCTTGTAATGTTTAAAGGTGTTAAGAGAAATGAGATTTATGTTGCTAGAGCTAGTGCTGTGGTGAATGGGATGGCTGAGTCTTCTAACACTGAGTTTGATGCCATTTTAAAGTGGCACAAGCGATTAGCCCATGTAGGAGAAAAGGGCCCGCATATCCTATATAAGAAAGGGGTGTTTGGGAAGGATTCTATTTCTAGAATTCCTTTTTGTGAGAACTATACCTTAGGAAAACAGCACAGATTGCACTTCAACACTGGAAAGCATAAATCCACTTCTATTTGGAGTATATCCCCTCTTATTCTACCATCACCCAAGGAGGAAATAGATATTTTATTTCCTTGATTGATGACTATTCTAGGAAGGTTTGGGTTTATTTGTTGAAACACAAATTTGAGACTTTTGGGAAGTTTAAAATCTAGAAATTGTTGATAGAAAATCAGACAGGGAAGAAAATTAAAACTTTTAGGACGTTTTGCAATGCTGAGTTTGACCTTTTTTGTTCTGAGAATAGTATTAGAAGACATGAAACAACTCCTTATACCCCTCAGCAGAATGGTGTAGTTGAGAGGATGAATATGACTTTATTAGAGAAAGTGAGATGCATGCTTGTAGGTTCAGATGTGCCTAAAACCCTATGGGGGGAAGCCTTAATGACAGCTGCTTATATTGTTAATAGAACCCCTTCTAGTGTTCTAGGTGATAAAACACCTGAAGAGCAATGGACTGGTATTGTTCCTGATTACACACACTTGAGAGTTTTTGGGTGTGCTGCCTATTCTCACCAAATTTTAGAAAAATTAGAACCTGGGGCCCAAAAATGTGTTTTCTTGAGTTATCCTGATGGGATGAATTGTTATAGGCTGTGGAGTAGAGATTCTAATGGTTTTAAAATCATCACTAGTAGGGATGTTACCTTTGATGAGCTGAACATGTCATGTTTGAAAGGGAAAGAGTCTGAGAAGGTTTTAGAAGCGTTAGGAAGTCATAAGACCAAGCTGCAGGTGGAGCTTCACATGCCTTCTCAACCTGCTGATACTGAACAGGTTGAGACAGACGCTGGAAATGATGTTTTAGATGATGACAGAGAGGAAAATAATGTTCAGGATGTTGTGGAAGAGCAAAGTGTTGAATGTAGTGACTATCAATTGACTAGGGATAGAGTTAGGAGAGAGATTAGAGAACCTATAAGGTATAGAGACTACCTGACTTTATCCTTACTTTCTTATTCGGATTTGGTCTTTAGGGAGCCTAAATCCTATGAATAAGCTATGTCTAGTCAGCAATATAAGGAATGGAAGATTGCTATGAATGATGAGATGGACTCCTTGATTAAGAACGAGACTTGGATTTTGGTCCCTAGACCTGTAGGTAAATCCCTTGTAGATTGTAAGTGGATTTTTAGTATTAAAGAGGGTAACACTGAAAAGATACCTATAAGGTTTAAGACTAGACTAGCGGCTAAGGGCTTTACACAAAAGGAAGGTTTAGACTATAATGAGATCTTTTCTCCTGTGATTAAGTATACTACTATTAGAGTTATGTTAGCTCTTGTTGCTCATTATAATTTTGAACTTGAACAAATGGATGTAAAAATTGCATTGTTATATGGTGATCTTGATGAAGTGATTTATATGAAACAACCACCTGGCTATATTGATAAATCAAAATCTGATCATGTATGCTTGTTAAAAAGGTCTTTATATGGTTTGAAGCAATCACCAAGACAATGGTATATAAGGTTTGATACTTATGTTTCTTCTATTGGTTTTGCAAGAAGTAAATTTGACAATTGCTTGTACTTTAAAAGAGGTGATGAAAATGCTATTGTTGCTTTTATTCTTTTATATGCTGAATTTGAAATGAAAGACCTTGGATATGCTAAGAAGATATTAGGCATGGAAATTTCTAGGAAAAGACATGATAGAATTCTGATTTTGAAACAATCTGCATACATTGATAAATTGATAACAAGATTTGCTATGCATAATTCAAAATCTATGTCTATAGCTCTTGCTACCCATATTAAATTGAGTAAAGACCAATGTACTTTAAATGAATCTAATATAAAACAAATGGAAAAGATACCTTATGCTAATGATGTAGGTTATGTGATGTATATCATGGTTTGTACTAGGTTTGATGTGGATCATGCTAATCATGGTTTAGAACATTGGACTGCATTAAAATGGTTATTAAGGTATTTGAAAGGTTCTTCACATTTAGGGTTGTGTTTTTCTGCCTGCAATGATGGTGTAGTACTTAAAAGTTTAGTTGATTCTGACTTTGCTACTAATGTTGACAATAGAAAATCTACCACTGCATAAATGTTTACTTGTGTGGAACATGCATAAATTAGAAATCTCAATTACAACCTTTTGTTGCTTTATTTACCACTGAGGCAAAATAAGTGGCTGCAACTAAGGCTATGAAGGAAGCTTTGTGGCTGAAAGGTTTACTGTCTAAAATTAATGAATTGTTTAATCCTATTACATTATATTCTAATAGTCAAAGTGTTATACATTTATGCAAAAAATCAGTTTTTCATGAAAGAACTAAACATATTGATATTAAGTTGCATTTTATGAGATATATTGTTGCTAAAGATACTTTGTTACTTGAGAAAATTGCTACCCAATTTAATCCAGCTGATATGGGTACAAATGTATTGCCTCTAGCCAAGTTTAAATCTTGTTTGCAACTGTTGAAAATTGATATTGGGTGATTTGTTCAGTGTAGGAACCAATTCTGATCTTGATACTTTGGAGGATGATCCAAGGAAGCCGTTTTATCTAAATTAGAATAGTATTAAGCTATCGGATTGACTACTGGCATCAAGGTGGAGATTGTGAGGCAGTGATGCCATGGTCCAACCCACATAAGGCGATGATGATTAGCATTTGGCCTATTCCACTTTAACTTAATTCAACTGAAGTTAGCCCAGTGAAACAAGGCCCAATACCCTGTCCAAACCAAGTTAAAAGCTTCAGCTGCTCTGAGCCGTTGGATGAGATCTACTCCATCTCGAGGTCTTGATATTTTGAGGGATTCCAAGGGTTTCGAGAGTCTTTCTATTCTTTTGGTTTTCTTTTCGTTCTTCTGGAGATTTCTCTGTGTTTTCTCCTCTTCGTCTTCTTCTTTGTGAAGTTGATTCTCGAATTTGTTTCTTGAGTCGTTTTCTTTGTGAAATCAAGTGAGTTTGTTAGGCTCCCTAGGTGGTAGTGAGAATCATTTAGTCTCATTGAAGTAGTTTAGTGATTACTTAGTCGACTGTGGTGGTTACTGCGAGTATCTGGGTCTAGCAGTGTTGAAGGAGTCTTGGATTGATGTTCTGAGCCTATTTTCTGGGAAACTTTCGATGTGCAGTGGTTGATTTGATTCTTAGATTGTAATAGAATTTTGTGTCCAAGTGAGTATTCGATTTATTCAATCTGTAACATTGAGTTAATTATATTGTATAACAACACCGCTAATCACTGCCTCAATCAAATATCTTCTTGATGACATACTCCAATAATTGACGGTAGAGGGTCCAAAAGAGGGTCGATTTTTCTTGATATAAGCAAAGGGACAAAATAGCACACGGCAAAGGCATCAGGACCAGGAGCATTTTTTTCTCTCCAAACTTTAGAACAATATTTCAAGCCCAATGTACAACTATCTCGAACACAGGTCGCTCTGTCACTAAAAATTTTGCCCTTTCTTTCTCCGACAAGGAATCACGAATTTACTGTTACATAATTGGCAACTTTAGAGAAAAATAGTTAATTCTTCTAATGGTCATTAATGTTCAAGAAAAACTTCAAGTTGGTCATTAAAGATTTTTGTGATCCATTCAGTCACAAAATTCACTTACATTACATAATTGGTCAAATCATATACGCCATAATAATTGTTAAATCTTTACATCAACTAACAAACAATGAAAAATAAGCTTAGTATTAAGTGAGAAATTTGAGATTTCTTATCTGAAATCACATTTACTTTTAAGATCTACAATCCTAAGATATGGACACGACAATATACAAAGTTTTTAACGCAACAACGTCGAATTTGGGGTCGATGATGTGAAATGATTGACCAATTTTTAATCACATATTTTATAAGATCCACAATTTTTATTGAATTTTTATCAAAATATGCTGAAACTATAATTTTTAACTAAATCAAGCAGCGACTTTAGCTTTAGTAACTAATTGAGTAATAAAAATACTTTAATGATCAATTTAAATTTTTTCTTGAATTTCAGTGACCACTTGTGAAATTAAGTCGTAGAAAAAAACACAGTTACACAGTTCTGCGCATTCTTCTCTTCAAGTACTGGCACAAGTTCTGTAGAAAAGGAAAGATCAAGACTCAATAATCTGTAAACAGAAATGGAAAACTGTTACTTTCAATACGGCGTCGTGGCATACGTTACGATCGTTACAATAATCAGTCAATCGGACGGCAGGGAGCTCCGTCCGTCGGTCCACGGTTTAGTCTACCAAGATTCTTCACCGCCGGTGAATGCCAACGGAACCAAAGAAATGCTATATTTCTTCGGTGTAACAAAGTCTACGCCTTCCACACCGCTGCCGGAAGCCAAGAATTTCACCGATCCGGCTACATGGTGGAGCAATCACGCGGTTGGGAGATCGCGTGGAGATCACGTAAAGAGGTCCTTGCTTGTTGCCAGCTTAATCTGTGGACTAACCGGCGTCGTATTGCTCTCCGTCGCCGGGATTCTATTTCTCCTTCGCCTCCGAAAGCAGAAGCAGCAAAACTCATCATCCTCGACAGCTCCAACTTCTGCACCTAATGCTTTTGCTCATAAGTAGTTTGTAAGTATTACTGTATTAATTTACACAGTGCAGATTAATTAGTGAAATGTTTGTTGTATGCTTCAACAAATTTAGTAACTAAACTTCATAATATCACTGAAATCGATCTTTAATACAGCATGAGGACTAGGAGGAAGAAGAAAAAAATAAAGTAGAGAATTTACATATATTGTTCAAGAGCTATCCACTCTAGCTCCATATCTAATTCTCCAGATTCTACATTCTGGAGCTTCAATGATAATTCCTGTTTCACCTTCCCATCCACAATGTTTACTGTGCTGTCTTCCATCAGGGCATTGTCGTGCGACTTCAGCCATTTTCCAATCTGCATGTTTCCGAACATTCCAGCATCTCCGAAAGCCGTTGCAGAGGTTATTATTGGCTGGATATCTATTTCGGCTTCCCCCATTATATCGTCAGCAGAGAATGTGTCGTGATCAAAAACTCGCTGAGGTTTGAAATTTAGAGAAGTCGAAAGGTTAGATATAATGTAATTTCCATTAGTAGTTGATTGTTACTACTTACTATATAGGAAGAGTATAACAAAAAAAACTTGTTTTCCTGATTATGAAAATGAATAAAGAGAAAAGAGCTACAAGAGAAGGATTACCAATTTTATCGGGCCACAATTTTGTGGAACTGAAAGCATGAGTTCCTCGTTCCAGACGGGATTCAGATTGCTCTTAACCACAGTTGTTTGTGCTTTCTAATAACAGAAAGAAACAGCATTAGAGAGCTAAAAAAGCTTGACAAGAGCCTAAGAATCAAATTTGGGATTTTAGCTTTAATCAGATAGCGTAGGTGCATCCAGTTTTTTATGGTTTGGGAAATTGTCTCTCCGGGAAAAAGCAAGCCTGCTTATTAGAATAGGAAGGACTTGTTGCTTTCGAGTTATTTTAAGGGGAGGCAAACCTTGTTGTTCTTTCCGTGGTACGTCCGAAGGGAGAGGTGTTAATTTGTTAGCCAGCACTAGTCATGAAATCAGAATTGTGAAACAAGCAAATCTAGATGGCAATAATTTCACCAGCACTGTTACTCTCGAATAAAATGAGAGATCTACTAACCTGCTGCCCCAGGTTCAAAACAACATATGGATCGCTAGATAATATATCTCGAATAGCTAAGTTTGTGCCTTTAAGTACTTTGACCTTCAGCATTCCAATAATTTCCACCAGGCCTTCCTGTGATCAGATTGAACATTAGCTTCACAGAGACTTGAACACGAAGACAATGTAAAAACTGCATCATGTAGATGAGATTGTTCTGTCTCAATTAGTTTTAAATTTCTTCTTAAATGGTATCTGTTATACATAATTTATTAAGAGATTCATGTGAAGAGAGGCAGCATGTAAACCATAATGCAAAAATCTGTGTTCATCAAATCAATTATGTTTGTTATAACACCGAAACGAAAGGTATGTGAAACATAAAGGAAGGGAGCTACAAACTATCAAAGAGAACTTACTGATTTCTTTGATGAACTCGAGCTTCGGAAACTATCCATAATCTTCCTGGATAAACTTACTTGCAAAGAATTCTTTTTAGTAGTTGACGTAATACGTAGGCTAGGTTTCAAAAACTCTTGAAGCTCATACTTAGACCTACAAAGTTAATACTGAACAACATAAATATCCCACCTGAAAACACTGTCACAGTTGCATTTATGTGTGCAGTCTATGTGTGAATAAAGTTCTCTCATGGTTAGGACCTTCAGTGAAGATATGAACAGATCAAACAGATGAAAAAAAAAAGCATTTGAGATTTCAGAACAGCCAAGTTGATACTAATGTCTGATCAGAGAGAGTGAGAGAACCATCATATCTAAAAATCATAGTGTTAATAAATTTCATCTGACCTGATAAATTTTGAACGCTGTTCGTGGCTAGCACCTGGTCCAGGCTTTGAGACTCCTTCAGGAATATAGGCCTCGTAAATTGAATTTGCAGACGCATTCCCGCCGACCTCAATCACTGATTCGATTTCATCATCTGACCATTCATCTAATGTCACAGACAAAACCTGCAGGATACCCAATTTTGTTAGTTAAGAACGTAGCCCAGAAGATGGGGGAGGGTGGCATACAGTCACCTTCGAAATATGAGGACCAAGGCTTCTGTGCACTCCACAGCACTTCAAGCAAATAAATACTCCTATATTTGCTGACCTGAAATGGAAATAACAATTCGAAGAATCACACTGGTTGGAATATATATGGTATCAAATTATTATATCATCATAATATCGTAAATGAAAATATATTGTCATGGTTGTTGTTCTTGGCAATAAATTGCAAGGATCAAAATATATTCTTCTTCTTTAAGAACACTTTGAAAATGGGAAGAGTGGGCTCGTGCCCAGACTGAAATATTGGCAAGATTGTCACAACTACTAGGCTTTTCTCGCGGCTCTTATATCATTCCAACTTTAATAATCTGTGAAAACAAAACAACAGTGTATCAATCTCAAGGAGTAACTTACGCCCATTTTGGGTCTGGAGCATTACAATCTGCACACACACGATTGTCGCGTTGAACCAAGAGATCTTTCAATCTTCTTTTACCTGTACAGACAGTGCCGACAAAAAGAATAAGGAGAACTTACAACAAATCTACAATATTGAAATGGGATTAAGATTAAAAATAAAAAATAAAAAAAAATCGTGTATTTTTGCCACAGGTCTACTTAAATAATTAAAAAAATCGGGATAATCTATCTGGTTAAATGATCAGCATTTGCATGTTAGCTATTTGTTCCTGAAATGAAACAAAATACCCCAGAGTGCAGGTGAATCGGCTTATAGAACTCACCTTTAAAATTGACGACTCTAGAAATCAAAGAACTCACAAGTGAATGCCTAAAGCATGGAAGAAAAAATAATTGCAATGTAACTATCAATTTGTATCCCACATTGCTCATAAAATGCTTGCCTTGTGGGTTATAAGCACGTTGAACACTCTCTCCTATAAGCCGATTTAAGAGTGAGTTATATCCAAAGTGGTTCTTACAAATAATATGAGCCGATTTTAAAAAACTGGATGCATGGTATCAAACAACCACCATTTTCCATGATCGGCGGATGCGATTTATGAAGTCAAATACTAAATTTTGCCATAAATTTGCATACAAATTGCATCTGAGGGCAGATTTTTACTAGCAAAGTTAAGTAAATCAACTCAAATCTGTGCAAAAAAACTATTGCAATTTGAACTGGTAGTCACTTTACTGAATGATTTCCATGAGGCATAAAAGCATACCTGAAGATGGCCTCCCCAGTGCTGATTGATTGTAGCTCATTGCTTTGTTAATACGCTGTTATCATTCAACTAAATAGTCTTTGTTAAGAATCTACAAACCAAAAAGATCTTGAATCAGAATATTCCCTTACTGTTAGTGCATTGGTAATTATTTTCACCGAATAACACGGCACAATTGATTCCTCACATAACAATCATATCAAAATTATAAGCATCTGAATATTCTGCGCATAAATCAAGCGAAGAACACCAAAAAAAAAAAAAAAAA
>CAIGRL010206681.1:0-12916 GCA_903798325.1 Fraxinus xanthoxyloides | reverse complement strand
AATATTTTCTCTTCATCATTTGGAACAAGATGTGTTAATTAAAATAAGGTCGAGAATAAAATACGATGAAAAAAGTTGAAAACGCAAGTGTAAAAGTGAACGAAAGTTAAGGACTTTCATTTTAATTATAACTTGATGTAGTTATTAAAGATTACAGTGTGAATATATTTACCCAACAAAAAATAGAATTTAAGAAAACATTAGATATATTTGCAAATCTGCCATTATAAATAGTTAAACCTATCAAAACATTCATAAGTGAAAATAACAAATCACAACTCTATATTGTCGTATCATGTGACACTTTACATGTTTGTTAATGATTTTATTATTCTTTAAGATTTAATTACTAGGCTTTTATGATGTTTTATAATATATTAACTATTTAGATGAAAAATAATAAAAATTAAATATTTGAAGAATATAAGTAAAATAATATGTAGAGTGTTACGTAATGTTAGGGGTGGACAAAAGTCTAAGACCGAACATGACCCGAATCGAGCCGAGTGGTTCAACTTGGGTTTTCTTAAGTTAAATTGGATGATGGATACTAATAATAAAAAAAACAACTGATTTTGTTTGGTTCGATTCTTAAGCTCTATAACTAGAATTGAAGAACCGAGCCACCCAAATTTTGCATTAATTTTTTTAATCAAACTTCGAGGTAAATTAGCCAATGGCTACTGTTATTTTTTACTTTTTGGTCATGCATATTAGTGATCGAATTTTATTAGACAACTTCTTGTTTCTAATTTTAAGTTTAGAGTATTTTTGTTATTTTGTAAGACAGAACATATATCATTTGTAAAGTTCTCGTGTTGTTTCAAACACTGGCAGAATGAAAATAGTTGTTGGAATTATGTGAACATTGGAAGATTTAATTGTGATGCGAAATCGATTGATCCGGTTTCATTTACAAGAGTAATTCTTGGGTTGATTTGATTCTTTTTAGAAACGGATCGTGGTCACGCCTGCATATATTATTGTAACATATATTGTGCGATTTGTTATTTTTAATTGGGAATATTTTGGTCTCTTTATCTATTTATAGTCACAAATTTTTAATTGTTATATTCACGCAAATTTATTGAAGCAGCATTAATTCAGTAATATAGTAACCTCTTGTACTTTTCATTTTTAGCTGGAGTATAGACTTTACATTTTAGCAATGAAAGAACATCAATTTCAAATGAATGAACCAGGTCGAATGAGAAAATTTCAAATTTCATTTTTTATGTCTTACATGTATCTTTTTCCATTTTTGGGCCTCTATTTTTCATTTTCTCTTCTTATTGATCTAGATGACTGTTATAAAATTTTATAAACGAGAAAGAAGACGTGCAAAGAAGAAGAAATGAAGGACTTTGGATAGAGAGAAGGGAAAGAAGTGACTGCAATATATAGGTACGATTGTAAGCTTCCCATCTCACTTATATCGTGTTTATATTACACATCGTAGCTTGATGGCCAATGTGTAGGGAAGGTTACCAGGGGACTGTTAGGAGCTCGGGGGCTGAACGAACGGTCTGTTACAATTAGCATTAGAGCAGGTCCGCCTAAAATGTTGTGTTGATTTACGTAAGACTAATGGCGTTCATTCCCAAGGAAATGATTTTGGGATTGCCAAATATAGGAGAAAGCCACGAGATGTGTGGTAATGTGGTTGGCAAGCAAGAGAATTCGGAGATGGAAAACTTTTGAGGATGACGGAGGTTGGGGAATGTGTTACGTATTTTGCTTCACAAACATTCGTTTCGTAGAGCGTGACAAGGCATTGCAAAAGAAGTCAAATGGCTAGGTATTTGTATTGAATGCTTTGACATACGCTGTGACGCTGTAGCTAGAGGAGCCATCCATCCGAGGAACAAATGCAGAGGTGTAGAGGTTGAAAGTTGATGTCAAAGGTGGCTTGCACACGTTATTGTGGGAAGAGGTGTATGGGGCATTGTGGACTCCTGCACATCAAGAGAATGTTGCCACAATCAGTGGCGGACCCAGCACAAAAGTTCAGCTCGAGCGGACGTTGACCGTCGACAATCAATGATAGTAAAAACGAGATCGTTTATTAATATTTAATTAAGTATTATTAAAAATAAGACTAAACTTCAATTTTATTTTTTTTACTTACAGGTAAGTTTGTTTAAGTAAAAAAGTAATTTTAAAATAAACATTTTTTATAGACTAGTAGTCGTATCTTAATACTCGTTCGGATTAATGAAAATCTTTAACTGCTCCCTTTGAAAATCATGAAGAAGACAAGAAAATAAAATAAAAGATTTAACAATATATTTTGCATGGAATGCGGATTAAACATGTGACATTTCAGACTTGTTACAAGAATAATACAAAGATTATTAGATTCTTATTCAAATATATGAATTTCTGAAGAAAAAATGGACAAAAATCTCTATCTGTCATTTTCTCTCTCTTATTTTTCACTCTCAAATTGTTAATGTTTCTTATCAATACATTCCTTCTCGACCCAATTTTAAGGTCATTTTAAGTGCAATTTCATATTAGAAAAAGGCCCAACTATTTCAGCCCAAAATAAATGGGCCAAGACTAAAAAAAAAAAGAAAATGCCCACTTACATGAAACAGTGTCTTCATCTTTTCCAGGCTTCTCTGTTCTCTCTGAAATGAGGCTGCAGTCTGCACAATGACTCGACGGCACCAGCGGTATTGAAGACTCCGACGGATCCAACACGGACCCCCCCCTCGTCGAGTGCTGGGTCCACCCCTGGCCACAATTGTGGAGATTTTTCAGACCCACAAGAGTGGAAGAGAATGTAATGCTAAAATAGCGCAAAGATGCGAAGCACACATTCCGTTAGGGCTTTAGCGAATTGAGTGGAGGAGTGAGTCACGAAACTCCCCTGCCCATGTCGCATGACAAGATTGCTAATTGTGGATTTAAGGTCAAATTATTGTAAGTGCACTAACGATGTGCTATATGTAAGTACGATTGCAAACTTCCCACATCGCTTGTAATGCATATCTTAGCTTGCTGGCCCATGTGTGGAGTGGAGAAAGCTGCTCCAGGGACTATCAAGGACTCGAGGGTCGAACGGACTGTCCGTTACATTAAGCTCCAATTCGAACAATATGGAACATTTGAAATCCTTTATGAACCACCAAACAAGGTTAAATTGACGGATTTAAGGTGGAGGTAGTGACTCAACTGTCCCATTAGACAATGAATTTCCACACTACAATTTGAAAGTTCAAGAAAAATAAGTAAAATATTTCTATATCTCTCCCCGTTGAGTATAGTTCATGGATCCGTCTAATTATAATAGATAATTCAACGCCGTCTAATTGACTAAATGAAGGGTTGTGCCGCAAGGCCCCTGTGCAAGCAGCTTTATTGCTAAATGAAATCCAAAATAAGAACAAGATTTGAAACTCAACAGACTATTAACTACACAGCAATCACAAGTGGAATAGTTTTGTCATTCAATACCATCCAATTATCTCCAAAGAAGCTTTCTTTTCACCTTATGGCAACTAACAAAACTCGAACTCCATAAAATCTGGAATATATATTTCAAGATTTTATCATTTTCGTAATTTTTATTGTGAATCAAAGCAAAACCTTCTTCTACGAATATATTCGGAAATCTAGATAGAAAAGTAACAAATCCATAATTTTTGGTTGCTGTTCATTGACGAGAAACCTAGGACTCATTGCAGATTCTACTATGTCTTTCCAGTTGCATCACCTCTGATTAAAGCATAAATCAGCAATTAGACACAAGTGCAACCAAATGGAGACTGGTTTCCCTTCTCTATTTAGAAGATCGGAGATCAACTCTATAACTATTTATTCTAATCTACATATGATGCCAAAATTTTGGGAAAATATTGAGTATTTACAAGAAGACAGGAGAGTAGAATAGATAAGATTTGAACTTTTTTGTTTCCTCAACAGTCCAGGCTATGCAATCCCAGTTACCGGACATCTACCAACGAACAACAGTCACCAGATGAATGCAATTCCCGTAGATAGCTAACTATGTCGAACAATTAGGATCGCTGTCAACCTTGATTACTCTGGTATTATAAGACCCACAAAAGCCACACTTGTGATACAGCCAATGAAACGGTGCTCTTCCCTTCTTGTCACAATCATTGCAAAGGATATCCTGGAAATACCAAATTAAGTTCCTCGACAACTGGTGTAACAAACAAATGAGCAGAAAGAAACACAGGTAATGTGAAATCGAGGCTTACTTGACAGCGGTTCCTATATTCTTCTGGAAGCACCTCGGAAGACATTAAAGCGTCAAGCATGCCAAAGTAGACCTGGATATGAGAAGCAGAATACAATTTTCAAGTTAACTTGTATACATAAATACAAAAACTTGCATAGAATGGGAACAAGAATAAAACAAAAAACAATCTTAAGCTGTTTTTCAAATGTATTTAACATTGCTACATTTTTTTGATAGATATATTTAACATTGCTACATGAATCTTTTAATAATCATTCTGTTTGATTCATCAACTTAGAGATGTGAACAGAATATAATTTACGTATCTTATAAGAATAATAGAGTTTGGAAACAAATTTGCACATGCCTACCAAGAGAAAATGCAAGAAACTTTGAACTTGCTTTATGATAGTAGAGAATAGACTGGTTAACTGGTCACATCATTGATATCATTATAGATTTCAAGAAAGAAACAGAATCAATTTCAACCTGAAGAGACAGGAGAGAAATAGTAGACAATAGAACTTTCCATGACCCTTTTGTATTTGACTCCACCAACCCCTCCCTCACAACCCAAAATGAGAAACGAAAAAAGAAAATGAAAGTTGTTCATCATCGTATACATGATCGTAAATGACTAACTGCAATACCTCAAAGAAAGAAGAAATACAAAGACAAAAAAATAAATAAATAAATATTTATGTCTCTTCAATTTCATCAACAATCAACTTCGATTAAGTCAAAGAAAGAAAAAAGGTATACTAACCGACATATCTCCCATAGACTTGCTACAAATAGGACAGATGTAGTGCGTGCAAGCATATGCCTGGGAAAAATGGAAGAGAGGGGTAAATGCCAGCACCATGTTATATAGTTCACAAACACAAGAGCCCAACAAATTCTGCAGAACAGTACAGACCTGGAAGCAAGCAGAATGCATATAATGGCCGCAACGAAGAGCTCTTACAGCTGTACTTGATGTGAACAAGAAATCACAGCAAATGGGGCAATTAGTTTCAAGGCCTTTCTCCCTGCACTTGTGCTCCACCACTTTCATTCCCAAGCAACAATTGCATGTCATGCAATGGAAAAAATCTATACCAAGTCCCTTTCCAACACGACATAGATTGCAAAATGGGCAATGATAAACTTCCCTGAAGAAACAATTCGAAGGATAATATGGAAAAATTCAGATCACAAGCTAAAATTACACGAAATGCATGTCCGATAGTATGCGCATACCTATGTACCATACGTCTCTAGAAGATATGCATTAAACCAACCACTGGCTAAGAACAGAGTTTATCAACATAAAATTTTAGGGAATTGATAGTGAAAAAGCACAAACCTCCTGAGAAATGTTTGCCAGGAATGAGAAGGAAGATTTACAGGCTTCCATAAGTACGAACTTAATTAACAATACTACAACATTACCGTTACTTAGAATGAATGTGGAAAATATTCATCATGTTGCAGTAATCTAAACAATAAGCTTACTCCAAAAGTTCCTTAAAATCTAAACAAAAGAAAGACAAACGATATATTTCTTTTCTTTGAAATGCATTGGTGAATGGCTGAATGCAGTTAAAATGAAAGAAGATGATCTGTCTCAGCATATGGCCATTTTACAATAGTGAATAATAAAGTAAACCTCAGCCTGCTTCTCAGCCTGCTTCATTCGAGGTCCTTGATTCTCCAAAGCAACATCACTTAATGGTTTTTCAATTTCAAATATTGAGATAATTTAAAATTTTAAAGTAAGAAACCTATTGGTGCCACAAGAAACTGCCAACAGAACAAACTCAATGAAAGCTGACCTTTCATCATCAAAAAATTTGCAGCTACTGCAATAGTATTTTGCCATCAGAAGCCCATTGCAAGATGGGGTTGTGCAAACTGGCCCAACTGGTTGAATTTTTAGGCAATTCATACACATCATCTCAGATGTTGCCTTCCTGTAAATAAACAATTGAATATCAAAGAACACTCTTTTTATTTATTATTTCCATTTGATAAAATCATTTCTTCAAATGTCACCTGTCCATAGAATGGTCACTGACTTCATCATGGCAGAATCTGCAGGCAAATAACTTGCCACAGCAAGCAGCACGCAGCTTGCAGTTTCTTTTGTAATGCTCACATCCAAAGACTTGTTTTTCTGGATCACGAAATGATGGGGAACATCCAAGTAAGTCTTCACCATCTTTCGTTTCACTGGTTCTTGATTGTGAAAACTTCTGCTGAGAAGCTATCCAACGACTAGATAACAGATGCACCAACCACAGTAAGTAAAAAGCAGGACATTAATGAAAGATAGGGATCTAAAAGATCAATTTGTAAAAAAGAGGAACCTGGTCATCAGATTTTGAATAAGATAGGCTTTTCTTCTTGGATCAAGAGTTGAATCACGAGAGACCTTTCTTATCTCTGACTCAAGCTCATTTTGATTCATCCGGAAAATATCTTTCCACCCAGGCTTAAAAGTACAGTCATTTTGGTCCATTGATTCATGTAACTCATATTCTGAATATGGAAAAATTGAAGTTCAAGAAGAAACTCCCAAGCAAATTCTTAAATATATCTTTCTTACTAGAAGTCTAAAAAACAGAATAAATGGCTGAAGTTAAAAAGGCAGGATATATTAAGCATTCCAAGTACCTTTGGAGACACTATTTTCAGATGTGGATGTCGGGGAAGATTCAGCTAGAGTCCCTTCCCACCACTCATTAAGCCACTCACTGAACATTGTGTTTTTGGTTGCTTGTTTCCACGTGTCCATCATTTTATTTTGCTCTTCCTGGGTAAGAGCTGATGTAACCCATGGTAGCATTGACTGCAGCACCTCTGCTCCTGTTGTACCAATTATGCGGCCAACAAGTTTGTCTTGCTCATCCACAGAAAAATGTCGGTCAAACAATGGCCAAAGTTCAACTTCTTCCCGCATAACATGATGATCTAAAGTTACTTTAATGGATTTGCACATGCCCTGTATCTTTGTAGATAGCTCATTATATTTTCTCGAACTATCAATGCAATCAGAAGAACTGGAGAGACTTGCACTTGAATCTCCAGTCAAATTTCTTCCATTCAAGTTTTCATAAAGTTGAGAAAGCTCAGCTAGCGCAGATGAGATATCCTCAAATAGTTCCTCTTCCTGCTTGTGGTCTAGCGTATAAGAATGACTAACATTATGAAGGGTTTCTTTTGCTTCCAAAGCAGGGAATACGATATCATCCTCGGCATTACTGTGAGCTCTATATAAGCCCCATAAAAGACGAAATCTACCACTGAATTGTCTAAGGAAAGTCTCATCACAATCACTAAGTTTACCAGACTCAGCATCCAGGAATTCTAAATCTTTTCTAATGGCTTTGTGAAACTTGAAAATGTTGTCAATGGGTCGGGTTGTGAGCCCGCTGGTACTGGAGTTGATCTCTGTTTCCCAGTTGAAAAGACTGGAGATGAGGGAAGGGGCACTAGGACCAAAAGATAACGAGCGCAATGATTTCGCTGTAGCAAGAGAACTCGTTCCTAGACTATTGCTACTCACTCCTAAACCAGGAACACAACAAGACTGGTTAGCGAGAGATGCTTTCTGGCACTCTATCCCTGATGAATTGCAAGAACTACTTTCTCCTAGATGGGCTGAGTTTGCAGACTCAACTGTCTTTTCAAAATAACTTGCTAGTCCGCAAGTTGAATTTTCAATAGAGGTACTTGAACAGGCAAAAGACTGACAAGATCTATTGAAAATCTCTTGGGGTTCTGTCAGCACTTTTGCAGCACAACACCCAATTGCACTAGAAGACAAACAGGTGCCCCTTGGGTAACCTTTGCATGCCCAACCAGAGAACAGAGTAACCAATGCACCGTCTGATGCTGGAGCTGCATTAGATAACGGAATTAGAAACAGAGCGTGTACATCACCTTTTGCCCTTGCTAATAGTAATTGAGAATAAAGTGACAAAATTTGAGAAAATGGGAAGCAGGCAGAGAACCTGCCATATGCATGTTGTAAAGAAAAGTCCTAGCTTCCACTTCACTCAATGATCCGATCAACCAAGGTAAGACACATTCAATCAATCTCAGTGGCATCACACACAAGCTCTGATACAGAAGTTCTCGCTGCCGTTCAGGGCTGAAATGCTTCCGTGCAAGGGGAAGAACCTAGAATTTAGGGTAATCAGTAAACGTCTATAGACGGTGTCTTATTAAATGGTGCAGGAACATAAGTGCCCCCATTCACTGGAAGCGCATATACATCTTTATCTTAGAAAGGCTGAACCTTACAGAAATAAAGCATCACCAAAATCTCTTACCTGGATTTCCTCATTGCGAAAATGCATTTTTATGGTCTCCATTATATGATCAGCTTGTGAGCATAATCTAGAATAAAATTCAGCAGATGAATGGCCTCCAGCACTTTCAATACTTTCTATAAAGCATCTGAACTTGTCAAATTCACTCTCTTCTTCCGCATGCTCTTGGACGAAAGACATTTCTCCATCAACGGCTGGGAATATAACTTTGTCCTCAGCAATGCTACAGCAAAGTGATACAAGTTAAGCTCATTTAAGAACAAAAGTAAAAGAAGCAAGACACTCTATTGTGAAACATTAATTTGGAGTTTAATACTGGCCGGGAAAGTATATCATGAGGAAAGAACATTATTATTTTCAGTTTCTCCATTTCACTGAAGCAGCTAACAAGAAGAATAGACTTAATTGCAATTTGAAAACTCTTGTGGCGCCATGAAAACTAGATAGCTCGTCCTTGTAAGGTAGAACCTTATAACTTGAAAAAGGCTTTTCAAAAACATCGCTTATAAAAAATGCCAGGTGCAGTCTGCAAGGTACCAACAGCACTACGAAATAGTCCAAAACCTGAAACAACTAGTTTTATTCTGAGGAGCTCATAATTAAGAAATGTCACAGCACAAGCACAAAAAATACCTGTGGAAAATGCAGACTTCAGCAATGAATTGAAGCCTCCTATTAAAGGCAGATAGATCAGAAAAATCTCCTGTTAACTTTATATTTCTAGCTGCTTCAGCGATGTCACTCAGTTCCTTTTCAATAGCCTTATGCCAATGCAATATATCATCTACTGGATGGTCTATGGCAGACATCGTAATATTACAATCTGACAGCAGCCTATCACTTTCAGCAGTCCTCGAAGATTCACATGCACAGTTCCCATTCTTAGTTGGAAGAATGAAGCCCCTAGCCAAAGAAACAGGAGCACTGTCATTTCTGGAATCATCTTCACAACGTTTACGTTTGCTGTTTATCTTTACCCCGTCCATCCAGGTAAATATTATCTTCATTACAGAGAATATATAAGTCAGAATAATGTAATTAGTAAGACCTCCATTTTCGTGGTTTTCAATTAAGGTATCTAACCTGTTGAAGCAGCTTTTCTTCGGGGATAATTTTGTGTAAGCATTTACGCATATCCTGCTGCTCATCAGGTGAAATTGACAGTGAAAGCCACGGAAGGAATTCTGCCATCATATTTACAGGAATGCTGCACAAAAATTGCCATACCAATGATGCCTGCTCCTCAAATGAGAACTTTTCGATAAGCAACGGGATAACCTGCCACAAAAGCAGATACTTGTCACAGAGATTTAAAAAAAAAAAAAAAAGCAAATTTGTAAGGTAAAAACATGGATGGACTATATCATGGATGGTACATAGATATGGGACAAATATGAGGTCCATTTGCTATGTTTTTAGCAGAACCAGACTGTTGAATCAAATCATCAATTTCGCGAGCTTATACTCGACGGGTCTTGAGTAAGACGAAGGGCAAGAATACAAAGCGAGTCATTCTCCCATTCAGGTTGGATACTATTGTAAAGGTATACGTGAGCAAGTGTTTAAAGCATGACTCCAAATCAAATAAATGCAAGACGTGTAAATTAATGAATAAAATGCAATACTTTAACAGAATCAGTTACAAGCTAGCTCATAAGAGGTCGCATATATCATTTTTCCTAAATGACCGAATTGTCCCCAAAGTCTTAAGAGAAATCTATAAATATTTCCTCCTAAGAGTAGAAAAGGTATACAAATTCAAATATCTCACACTCAAATAGTCATTTCACCTATTGCTCCAATTGAGTATCAAAATTGGTGAAGTTAGGAGGCTAAATTTTGGCTAGGTGAGAGGAATTTGTTGATTCAATTTCTATCATCAACAAATTGGCTTCGGTTAGAATTTAGAGCAAAGTAAACTATGAGATTCTCTATTATAGTTGAGAAATCTTTGTGATCTGGAAAAAGAGCCAAATGGAAGGAGATTCGAAAGAAATAAAAGCATTGAAGGTTGGAACAGGATAGTCCAGTGATAATTTGGCCACTAACGATGCTAATCCAAACAGAAAATTGGAAGAAACACCAACAAGAGTTCTGGCCAACATCTCTTTTATCAGGACCATCGCCAGTGGAAAAGAACTCATATTGCGAAGACGGTGCGGGGAATGAAGAAAAGCCTCAAAGCATTAATAGTAGAAAACGTATATCTGTGTGCAAATATGAGAGTTTAGGGACGAATTGGCAGGATGAAAATGGCTAGAGGAGAAACTCTCATTACATTAGACTTAAGCAACAATTGGCCATCATGGAAACAAGCAATCATATGAACATTCAATGAAGGAAGGATGAGAGGCATCAACCAAGAGGCTAGATAGTGTGAAACAAAGAGTAGGAGAATCCCTCAAGAGTTATTTCACACGTTACAAAACTAAAATGATTACTATCGAGGCTATACCAGTTGAAGAGGTGAAAGATGCCTTGTGGAATGGCTTATTAGAGAATGATGATGTAAGATGATATAAGCTATTGGAGACACATACATATGGGACTCTAGTTCCCAATTACCATACCAAAGTCTTTTGTCACCGATATTGTTCAATGGGATTTCCTTCTTCATCTCGTATCCGCATAAACGCTAAAAATTATTGCTTAACTTATCCTAGATATTCGATCTCAAAAGAGATCGTTATATCGTAGATTAAATCTTTCGATTATCCGATTAATTATGTGTTCATCAGAGTATGTGAGGAAAAACATCCCGACGGTGTAGAGCACCCTCACTATCTAATTCAATTCTCCGGTAAGTTTTTAGGTCAGAACTGTCGGTTCTTTGACGTCGACGACCCAGGATCGGGTGAACAATACCACCCAAACATGCAGAGCGCACGATTAGTAATGAAGTCGCCGATTACGTCGCAAAGGGATGAGTATATAGATTTAAATAACACACTAATTCTAAAGAGTTCTTCTTGCTACGAATGACGAACAATAATAAACTCATAAATCCATATGAATGATGGAGGATTACAAATAATATGTTTATGGGCCTGACGTACTTCACGAGGCCCTTAGTGATTTAATCTCATTGGCCCAATAACATTTATTGGGCTTGGATTCCATATGAAAGTCTTGGTCCACGTCCAAGTAAACAAAAGTATATTACAACTATAGAATACCATCTTTTATTTCAAATTTGAATATGAGCAGTACATGATTGGACATAAAGATTTAAGATTCGTCCTTCATAAATCACAAAGTGATATGAATCTTATTCAAATTTGAAACTTAATCAACTATAAATAGAAGTATAGAGAGACGTTATAAATATACAAAACAATTTACATAAAATTACTGATCGGAACATGAATCAACGATTATATTTTGGAGATATGGACAACATGCTTCCGCATGATTTGAAATCTAAAGTGAGATCGTTCTACTGGAAAAATTACATACAGAGGATAACACTATACAATCGTGCAGAACAACTATCAAGGTTAATTTATCCCTTCACAAATATCTAAATAATGATCAATTTATATCTAAATATTGATCAATTTATCCAGCACCTAGAAAATAAATGCTTCTTCGAGGACAAAGAATGCATGATACTAGACGAGATCCCAATATGGGAGATTATAATAATCATTGATTACTATCGTTATAAAAATGACAATCCCAACTATTGTCATTACATGTACTATATCAAAGAGTTCTCACAGTTTGAGTTTAGATTTTAAGTATCAGTGTACCGGAGTAAAATATATGTATTGATTTCATTAAATATGAACTGTATTACAATTATGATTTACATATGTCCTTCTCAGACTTAATTACATAATCCTTACCCTTATCCAAAGCTATACGTAACAAATTTACGAGATCGGCATGTTTTCAATAGGCTCAATCCTACTAAAGTCTCATCACGTCTAATACGGAACATTGGCTAATGCTATTGTTAGGTTTCACTTCCGACAGATCAGTATGATCAGCATCAAAACTCCTCCAAGTGTCGACTCCAATAACAGAACAACGAGTCATGTCACTATAGACATTCCGCACTTGGTAGTTATAACCATGTGACCGCTACTCCTTGATATTTCTACCAGACTCATTGACACAAAATAACAAATACTTAGTGGGCATACTCTGTATAGACCAGATCAACCTCAAAACTAGGACTGAAAAATCCTACTTATTTCCTAAACAATAGCAACAAACACAATAACAGATACTAAGTCAAAACAAAAACCCGAATTTGAATTAATTCCCAACAGATCATTCGATACTAATATTACAAAATATAGTTTGGAGAAATACTGCTAAACAAAAAAAAGAAAATAGAAAAAGGAAAGGAAAGGAAAAGGTAACGATTATCATTACC
>CAIGRL010206647.1:0-10251 GCA_903798325.1 Fraxinus xanthoxyloides | reverse complement strand
TGGTATCAATAATTTAGTTGGATTGGGCCTATTAAATTAAGCCCTTGTTTGACACTCATTTGCTTTAGAATAGTGATTGATGGAAGAATGCATGGTTAAAAAGTAAGGAGAATTTTTGGGTTTATGTGTAATTTTATTTTATTGATAGAATATGTGGTTGAAATGAAGAAAGAGAAAAAAATGAGAAAGATAATGAGAAAAAAGATGGATGTCAAAAAAAGGTTAAGAAACATCATCTTGGGCTTGGAATTTGGCCCAATAGCCGCACTTGCCCATTTTCACTTCGCTATATATTTGTAAGCTCATTTCGCAAAAGGTACATAATTCTAATCTTAGCCAAATCCCATCTTTCCCTCTAGCACTCGTTTTTTTCTCTTTTTCGACCGCTGCCTTAATTGTCGGAGTGCAAATGGTCATCCGACCTTTTTCTCGATCAGTACTCCTAACAAGATGTTCATGTGTGCAGGTGATGCTTACGTAGAAAAGAGGTGGCCGGACTTCTTTTGGCGCATTTTTTGAGTCAATGGTATTTATGATGAGAACCACGGTACGAGAGTTAGTGAGGACAAGGATCCGTTGATCGTGGAGGAAGGACCATGATGAGGTCAGGGGTAAAGAAGGTTAAAGAAGCTATGGGGGTGCTTGCTTAAGTTACAGTGGACAAAACATCAATTATAGCAAGCAAATGAACAAGTTTCATGCTGGGTTTGAAAGAAGAAACAAAATGGATTAACTTGGTCCAAATAGGGGATGAAGGAGCTGAAAAGAGTAACTATGTTACCATGTAGTATTCCTAGGCATGCGATCACATGCCTCTGTACCGAGAATCAGAGTGGCACTTTTGGATGAACTATGCGACCGCATGTCCATACATTACACACCCACACAGCACAAATCTGGAACGAATATTTCAATTTTTGGAAAGAATATTAATTTATTTAGAACTCTAGTTTTAAGGCAATTACTGATATTTAGAATATTATTTCCGTTTTTTGATTAGGTTTTATTAGTTCAATATAAATAGAATTCATTCCATTCACTTTAACAACACACAATTTGAGGGATATTATTGCAAGACATACTGTTTTCTTCACGTTCTTCATCAATTAATTCCAAACTTATCCAAAATTAAAGACTCATGGTGTTCGACAATTCAAGTAAGGTTCATAAATATTGTGATCACGGGATTGTCTTGATTTTTTGGTTTAATAATTTTTTGGGGTTAAGTTTTCTTTCAAAAGTTGATTTATGGCTTTCTTGGGCTTGATCTAATCTATCGTAGGTTTCATAACTACTATTACTACATTGTTTCGCATAAGTTAATATCAGAGTTTGGCTCCAAAAATCAATGTTATATCATTCAATTCCTTGTTTGTTCTTGTTTGAGTCTTCATTTTTGTTCTTCATGTTCTTTATCTTTTAGTCATTCAATCCAATTAAAATACCAAAAATAATTCAAAATTTGTTTATGCACTAAATTAGTGCCCAAATCCATTCTTTTTCGATTTTTTGTGCTCTTTGTTGAATTCTCATGCATTTAGTAAAAAATCGAAATTTACCTAAAAAAAAGTGTCAAGTTCGAGTTCAAGAAACACTTTTTTTGAATTTAACCTTGGCGTTTTCATTCAAAGTTTAAATTCCTACTTTAATGAATCATTTTAGATCACTTTCCTTTCTCAATTCTTTGTTTGAACTCCACAAAGGTTGCATTTTTTGATTTAGATCGAATTAATTCTTTGGCGCACTTGCAATGAAACATTGAGTGGAAAAAGACATAATGGTGAAACTAATAGAGAGAAAAAAAGTCAAATTGAGTTATACACGACTGTACACAAATATTATTCTAGAATTAGGACGTCAAACAGTGACAATTCTACCTTAAGCGGGAGGAATAGTCAAGTCATTATAACGGGGAAAGGTTTTTTGGTGATATGGGAGATAAAATGGATAGGCAAAAGGTGTGAATGGAGAGGAAAAACACATTACTCCCTAATTTACATAGGGAACAACTTAGAGAAGTTTCTAACACAAGGAGGCAAGATAGACGAGATCCTAGAGCAGATATTGCTGGTGAAAATGAAGTGAGTAGTGGAATTGGTGATATTGCATTAGTTGAGGCTGAAATGGGAAGGATGAAGAATAGAGGAGATAGGCGTTATACAAGGGCTATAGATTATGTTGGATATGAAGTTGATAAAAGTATAGGCAATATTGAAATGACAATTCCTCCATTCAAAGGAAGAAGCAATCCAAGGCATATTTGGAGTGGAGGAATAAGCTAGAGCTTATATTTGATTGTCATAACTACTCAAAGGAGAAAAGGTAAATCTTGCTCTCGTTGAGTTTACTAGATTATACCATCATTTGGTGCGATCAAATAACATCTAAGAGAAAGAATCATGAGAGGCCTATTGAAATATGTGGAGAATTGTAGGCTATCATAAGGAAGATATTTGTTATTAATCATTACTATAGTGATCTTTATCAAAGATTACAAAGCTTTTATCAAGGATTTAGGAGTGTGGAGGATTATCACAAAGAGATAGAGATTGTCATGATTAAAGTGAATGTGGAGAAAGATCAAGAGGCCACCATGATCAGGACTTTGAATGGTTTGAATAGGGAGATAGCTAATGTGGTAGAAGTACAACATTATGTGGAGTTGAAGAACGTGCTACATGTAGCTATGAAGGTGGAGAGACAGTTGAATAGGAATTGAGCAGCTAGATACCCATCGGGTTCTTCGAGTTCTAACTCTTCTTAGAACCGAAGTGGGCTAACAATAATGGTGATGGGACTATTTCAAAAATTATAACTGAGCTATCGAAAGGAAAAGAAGAAGTTTCTAGCAAAGCTACACCCCAAGGTGGATTCCTAACCCCTTAGAAATCAGGATATCAAATGCTTTAGATACTTAGGATGGGGAAGCATTGCTTCTCAATGTCGAAATAAAAGTGCAATGATCTTATAAAACAATGGAGAAGCGGTGAGTGAGGGTGAGGATGATTATGATGACATGCTAGAATTAAAGGATGCTAGTGATAGTGAGAAAGTGGAGTATGCAGTGTGAGGATGATTATGATGACATGCTAGAATTAAAGGATGCTAGTGATAGTGAGAAAGTGGAGTATGCAGTGGGAAAGTTGTTGGTTATACAGCGAGATCTTAGTACTCAAATCAAATTAGATGATTTGGAGCAACATAGAAAGAACATATTGCATATGAGATGCCACGTCAACAAAAAAATATGTAGTATGATTATTGATGGGGATAGTTGTACCAATGTGGCTAGCACTACATTTGTTGGGAAATTGGGATTAATTATATTAAAACCCCATAGGCCCTACAAATTGCAATTGTTGAATGAATGTGGAGAGATTAAGGTGAATAAACGAGTGTTGGTGAGTTTCTCCTTTGGGAGGTATCATGATGAAGGGATGTGTGATGTAGTTCCTATACTTGTTGGGCATATTTTGTTGGGGAGGTCATGACACTATGGTAGGAAGGTGATACATGATGGATACAAAAATAGATTCATCTTTACTAAAGATGGGAAGTCATTACTCTTACGCCATTAACACCAGGAAAATTTATTAAGATCAACTCAAATTGAAAAGTGATGAAGAGAAAAGATTGAGAGAAAATGAGAATGGAATTGATATTTCACAATAAGAAAGCAAGAGAGAAAAAACGAATTGGCCAATTGTGAGAAAAAAAATAGTCACAAGAGAGTACATGAAAAAAGTTTTAATAAGAGAAGAGAAAAGTCAAAAGAGAATTTTTTGCAAGAGAGAGTTGAAGAGGGTTGTAGTTGAGAACCGACCTATGATTTTGTTGGTTTATAAGGAATCACTCATTAACGTTGAGAAATCTAAAGCACCACTTCCTAGTTTGATTACTTCTTTGTTGTAGGAATTCGAAGACTTGTTTCCGGAGGATAGCTTAATGGGTTACACCCATTCGAGGCATTAAGCATCAAATTGACTTTGTATCCGGAGTTGTCATTCCAAACAGGCCAGCTTATTGGAGTAATCCAGAGGAGTCCAAGGAATTTCAAAGGCAAGTGGAAGAATTGATGAAAAAATGGTATGTGAAGGAAAGCATGACCCATGTGTCATGTCATACTACTTGTGCTAAAGAAATATAAGACTTGGAGATGTGCATAGACCGTCGAACGATCAACAACATAACAACAAAATATCGTCACCCTATACCTAAGTTAGATGATATGGTAGATAAATTTTATGGATCATGCATGTTTAGTAAAATAGATCTAAAAATGGAAATCATCAACTTAGGATACGAAAGGGGATGAATGAAAAACTGCTTTTAAGATAAAGTATGGTTTATGTGAGTGGTTAGTTATGTCATTTGGACTTACTAATGCACCTAGCACCTTTATGAAATTCGTAGCTTGCATGCATGTATAGGTAAATTCATAGTAGTTTAATTCGATAATATCTTGGTATATAGTAAATATTTAAATGAGCATATAGGACATTTAAGATGTGTACTTGTGGTATTAAGACAAGAAAAAATTTATATAAAATTTAAAAATTATATATTTTATATGGATAATTGTTTTTCTTAGTCATGTTGTTAGTGCAAAGGGAATTGAAGTGGATGAGGAGAAAAGCAAAGATATAAAGGAGTGGCCAACACATAAAAGCATAACTGAGGAAAAAAGTTTTCATGGTTTACCTAGCTTTTATAGGCATTTTGTTAAATATGTTAGCACACTTGCCACACCACTCACGGAGATTGTAAATAAAAGTGTAAAATTTCATTGGTACGTTGCACAAAAACATGCTTTTAATACTTGTAAAAAGGCTAAGTTTAACATTTTATCTCAAGGTCTGTATGCATCATTGCCCATTCCTAGTAAGTCTTGAGTTGATATGTCTATGGACTTTGTATTTGGTTTACCTAGGACTAAAAAAGAAAGAGATTCCATATTTGTGGTGGTAAATAGATTTAGTAAGATAGTTCATTTCATTCCATGTCATAAAATTGATGATGCTACTAAAATTGCATATTTATTGTTTAAGGAAGTAGTGAGTTTACATAGGGTACCTATGAGTATTGTATTGGATAGAAATGTTAAGGTCCTTAGTCACTTTTTGAAGGTTTTTTGGGGTGAGTTAGAAATTAAGTTATTATTCTCAAAACATTTTCTCTCACAAAGGGATGACATCTAAGGTTGTTAAGAGGACTATGATACAACTATTGCGCACTATAATCAATAAGAACTTAAAGAGTTAGGAATGCCATTCGTAGAATTTGCATATAATAGGGTCACACATTCTACAACCTCTTAATACTCCATTTGAAATTGTTTATGGTTTTAATCCACTAATAGCTTTGAATTTAATTCATTTACCTGTTAATCATAGAGGTAGCTTAGATGGAAAGAAGAATGTCGAGTTGGTATTATCCCTCCATGAGAAGGTACGATGCCAGATTGAGAAGAAAAATGCGCATTATGCTTCTCAAAAAAATAAGGGACGAAATCATATTATATCTCAATCAGGAGTTGGGTTTGGGTTCATATAAGAAATGGCTCAAATGAAGTCAAAGTTGCAAACGAGAGGAGATTGACTGTTCCAAGTGTTTGAAAAGATTAATGACAATGCCTATAAGTTGGAGCTTCTAGGTAAGTATAATATTTTTGCTACTTTAGTATCTCTGATCTTTCCTTGTTTAATTTAGGTGAAGACTCGAGGACAAACCCTTTTGAAGAGGGATGGAATAATGAGAACCATGGTATGAGAACTAGCGAAGACAAGGATCCATTGATCGTGGAGGAAGGACCAATGATGAGGTTACGAGCGAAGAAGGTCAAGGAAGCTATCGGAGTACTTGCTCAAGTTACAATAGAGGAAACATCGATCACAACAAGTAAAAGAACAAGTTTCATGTTAAGCTTAGAAGAAAAAATAAGATGGATCAACTTAGTCCAAGCAGCGGGCTAGAGAGCTAAAAAGAATAACTATGCGACTACATAGTATTTCTAGGCATGCAACCACATTCTCTATTCCGAGAATTGGAGTGGCACTTTTGGATGAACTATGTGACCGCATGTCCATACACTCTGCAACCGCATAGTACAAATATGGGGAAAATTTTCCAATTTTTGAGAAGAATCTTAGTTTATTTAAAACTATGGTAATTTTTTATTTAGAATATTGGTTCTGTTTTTTAATTAGAACCTAGGGTTGGACAAAACTCCTGAACCGAACCAAACCGAACCGAGCGGATCTTCATAAGTTAAATACCCGAGTGAGTATCTGAATTGAAAACCGATGGATTTGGGCCGGTTCTCGATTCTAGACCAAGAATCGAAGAACCGAATAAGAATCGAATCTAAATAATTTTTAAAATTTTTATATTGAATTAATTAAATTATTTGATTTTTTCTAAACAAATTAGCAAATTAATTAAACAAACCAACCAAGTCCAACTAAATTAATTTTTTGTTAGCCCAACATTTAGGTCTTATCCTTCTCGTTTCCATTCCAATTTCATTTAGTAAGCAGCAATACACCCACTTCCGTATAAACCCAATTCTTCATGCAGACTGTTTGAAACAAATGAATTATTGATACAGATCAGCGATGTTTTAATATTAGTATTTGTTTTTTGGTATTTGCATACATTGAATTAATTTTATTGGACAACTTGTTATTTATATGTTTTTAAATTGGGCTACGTAAAAGTTACGAATAAAAATGGCATTGGTTGTTTTTATGTAGCGTTGTTGTAAATGTTAAAAAAATTAATTATGGTACTCTTGTTATTTATATATTTTAAATTAGGCTGCATTAATTTTTAAAAGTTACTAATGAACATGTCATTAGTTGTATTTATGTAATGTTATTGTAAATGTTAAAAAACTGAATTATGGTACGGAATCGAACCAAACTCGAATGGTTCCATAATTATATTTGGACCCGACGATTCCATTTATTAAATACCCAAAAATTTTAAGTCAGTTCGGTTTTCTTCATAATCGAACCAAACTGACCCATGTCCAGCCCTATTAGAATACATTCTATTCGTTGTAATAACACGCAATTTGAGGGATATTATTGTAAGACATAATGATTTCTTCTCATTCTTCATCAAATTAATTCAAACTTATCAAAAATTAAATGCTTGTGGCGTTCAACAATTCAAGTAAGGTTCATAAATTTTGTGAACACATGCTCAAGATATTGTTGCAATTTTTTTAGTTTTTTCCATTCAATAATTTATTAGATCGAGTTTTAATTCAAATGATTCTTGACTTTCTTGGACTTGATCTAATTTATTGTGGGTTTCGTAACTACAATTACTACGTGAGTTTGCATCAATTTACATGGAACAATGATAAATTTATTAAAAATCTCATACACTAAAACCTCTATAAAATAATTATTATTTTATCAGTTAATGAATAATTTATTGACAAATGAATATTTATTAATTTATAGAATATTCTATATTTTTTATAACTTGTATTATATTTTACCAATAATACATGTAAGATTTTTTTACAAAAAAAAAAAAAATGAATGTGATGAAATTCTGAATTTAATCCATGAGCTCACAAAAAGCAACACACATACATACATTAAAGAGGAAATATTACTGTACATGAGTTCAATATTTTGAAAGATTAATTGTTTAATTTATTTCATATAAACATTGAACATAATTTCTGTATCATTAGTATGAACTTTTATGAATTTAAGAAATAATTTTATATATTATTTGGGCCTTGGTTATCTAAAAAAGTATTATCCTATGCATTTAGCAGATTTATTAATTTATTACATTGATCCACATTGGGACCAAAGAATTTTATTTCTTAAGGGAGATTATTAGTTCATCAAACATTCATTTATCGTGATTTTAGTGTAATCAAGTTCAATCACAAGTTTGCAGTAAAGGACCTTGGAGATCTGCACTGCTTCCTCGAGATAGAAGTTCTCTATTTCCCATAAGGCATCACAATATGTCCAGAATAAACACCAAGGATCTCGTAGCCGGAGCAAAACTCTTGGAATTTTTCATTCTAACTCTCCTACGGCACTAGAGAGTTGAAGCCAAGAAGTAGAGAAGCATGTGGGAGCCCTTCGACACCTAACCTACAGTCGACCAGACATCATTCAAGCAGTTAGCAAAGTCTGTCAACGCCGGGTTGAAAACCCAACAGAAGGTGACATGAAGGAAGTGAGAAATATACTTCGCTTGGTCAAGGGAAAACATAATGGCATTGAATTTCTCGCTCAACGCCTATCCAATATAGATTTTGCGATTTATATTGGGCAGGATGTCTAGACATTTGAAAAAGTACCATCGGATATTGCATATATCTAGGAGCAAATTGCATCTTTTAGTTATCAAAGAATAAACGAACGTTGTTGAGATCAAGTTCAGAAGCACAATATAGATCAAAGGCATCTAAAGAAACAAAATTTGTTTGAATAACATTCTTTTTATGAGAAATCATTACCAAACTTCATTAATCACCTCAGCAATCTTTGATAAAAAGAGTGCCCTCTACATGACGATTGTTAGAATTGGGGTGTAACCCGAATTCTTTGTTAAAAATAACTGAGAGTTCTAGATAAAGTACACATTAAGAGGAATCCTATTTGAAATGCTATTTACTTGGCGAATTCTAACTGAAGTTCTATTTGAAAGCCCATTGGGAATAGAAATTTGTGTTTGACTAGAAGAGGACATTGCGATGAAGAAAATCAAGATTTTGAAGTAAAGGACCCGAAAGTGGGTGTCATGGCACCAATGTCGCGTCGTTGCGGTTCCAAGGCAATTTTTGCCCAGCACACCTACCTGTTTCTCCCATGCGCGGTTTTTGACATTTTACTTCATCTACAACTCTTGTGAGGGTTCGGACGTCTCCTATTTGTTCCCTATACATAATTCTCTTCATTAGTGTTAGGTATTTGATGTAATTGTCAAGTCTGTGAACAAAAAGGACTAAAATTAATATGCTGTAAAAGTCAAGGAGTTAGTTTCAAATAATAGAAATTGTGTTATATTAGGTTTAGGGTTCAAGAATGGAAAAGAAGGAACAAAGGCGTCGTCAGAGTATCACCATGAGTTGGCTCGAGCGTCAGAAATAGTAAAACTATCGCTCGCCTCTCTCTTTGCCTTCGCTTGAGTGATAGCCCGTTGCTCGGTTGTCATCTAACCTTCGCTCGAGTGACAACATCATCCGAAAAATTTTTAATTCATTTTTAAAGGTTTTTTATCTGATCCATTCATTTATTAACCTACACATAAAAACCTAAACATATTTGAACGTTTTTTCTTAAGGTTGAACAACGAGAAATCATACACTCTTCATATCTTCTTCATAAATTATCTTTCAACCTTCGTTCTTTAATTGATTCTTGACGGTGAAAACATTAAATCCACAATCTAAATACCAAGCTGCTACTTCCAACATATCTGTCAGAGTTCTGAAGATCAAAAGAATGTAGCTAGAGTTCTAGTTGGTGAAGAATGCGGAGTTCTTCATTGATCCACAGGAGATAGACAAATTGATAAAATCAGGAGTTGCTGCAGGATCGCACAATTCATGAGGACTTTGAAAACTATAGCTATGAGTTGATGCAAGAGCACAAAATTCAGAAGAGATGTGAGAATTATGGTCAAGAGGATAGAAAGTACTAGTTGTAGTCGAGTCTGGTAGATGTAAGTTTTAATTCATTTATAGCGGATTGTTGACTGACAAAGTGTCCCGATTTTTTACCCTGCTAGGGTTTTTCCGTGATCATACCTTGTGTTATTTACTGTTTTATTTAGTGTTTTCATATTCTGTTGCATTCAAACATAGGTAAATTGAATTGTATGGTTAATAATCTAGACATAATATTGACTTGTTTCTAATTAATTATTTAATTTTTAATTCCGTATAATCACCTATTCACCCATTTCTAGGTGCTGTTTGGGTTGAATCTCGTTATTTCAATTGGTATCAAAGCCTTATTTTGATTCCTGAACCATAATTGATTCTAGATGAGTCAGTCATTTTCTGTGCCTCTATTTTTCGATGGAAGTAGCTATGCTTATTGGAAAGTTCGAATGAGAGCCTTTCTAAAAGCATTGGATGAGATTATTTGGATTAGCATTCAAATTGGTGGGTGGACTGCACATTCAACCATTGTTGCCGAATTAGAATTAAGAAGATGAATCGTTCGATGAATTCTAAGCTATGTTGATTGATATAGTTAATTCGAG
>CAIGRL010206621.1:0-10764 GCA_903798325.1 Fraxinus xanthoxyloides | reverse complement strand
CCAACTTGTCCAAAAGAGCAAAACTCCGTGACAGTCTGATTTGCAAGAAACTACGGAGACTAAAAGCGGCAGTAAAGAAGAGGGAGAGGAAAAGAAGAACGAGAAACTCTATATTTTCATTTCCTTCCTTCTTTGCGGGCTTACATTGTTTTTTATAGTACATTTAGCACAAAGCTCAGCATTTTGGGATATCTCTTACTACACTAAATGAATTTTAATTCTTGGAGTACAGTACTGGGCATTGAAACATGTAATCTGGGCAATCCTCTTTTTTGTGTACAATGCCATGGTAGCGGCGGCGACGACGGCAACAGTAGTGGTGGTGGAAGAGAAAGGAGGAAGAAGAAGTGAATTTTTTTATTTTTTTTTTAGTTTTGATTTTTAATTAATTATTTGAAACTCATTTATACCTTTTCAAAGAATTTAGAACTGTAATTAGTTTTGTTTACCTTTTTGTTTTTTTTAATTTAAATAGAAAGATATATTAGTTATTTCACAACTTTTATTGAGAAAATAAACGGTGCGGAGATAAAACAAACTTCAAGTTTCAAACAAGGACTTTTTTCGTCAATCCAAATAGGTGTGGGGATTTTGCACACCATGCCCCAGTTTGAAACTCATTATGAGGATAATAAATTTTTGGAATGATGATTGATGTGAGAATGTATAGTAGAAAAGTGATGAAAAGTTTTTTATTTATGTGTAATATTATTTTATTTGGAGAATGTGTGGCTAAAATGAAGAATGAGAATGAAAAATTAATGGGTGTCAAACGAGAGGCATGTTTAAGTGGTAGGATTTTGTGCCAACGAGCCATAATAAAAACAAAATAAAGACTAATTGAAGAGTTTATTTCGATTGTACAAAGAGTAAATCATTGATTCATGATCCCTACAGATTTTGACAGGAAGATAATATAGTTAATGTTTGACCCCCAATCTTTTTTTTATAAATCTCATTGTCAATCACACTTTTCGTAGAACCCAAATTTTTTATTAACTTTTCACATTTTATCAAATGTTATGAAAATTCATTAAACATTTCATTTTAGCAAATATCAATCAGGACGTAGACGAGTTTGACATTTCCAAGAATTACTTATAGAGTACGTTGATACTATGTTACTGGCGATCAGTGTGCATTGAATCTTTCAATATGGAACCGAATGAAATTTGGATACCTACTATATACGGATTAGTCTTTGTTCCTAAATGTATTTTTTTGGGTATGAAAAATGAAACAGAAATTTAAGAAAACCCATCATTTGCTTTCTCTATTTATTTTACAGTTATCATGTCAAAATAATTATTTAATTAATAATTATCATGGGATTTGGGTGAAATTGCATATTTGTAAAACAAAAATACATATTTGTAATCAACCTTTTGATGTTATGAGACTAGTTGGCCCGAGCAACTCCGTTTCACCACATTTCTATGTGTCATGTCTTGGTATATAGACTCGTTTCGAAGCAAGATAGGTTGAAACAAGTCTATGGGCCTAATACTTCCAATTGATTTCACTAATTGATTCTAGCCCCCATTTGGTTTAGATAAAAAAAAAAATTTTAAAAATAGTTTTTATTAAATTTGGATAAAGTTAATGAAATCTATGGTTGAAAAGTTAATAAAAATGTTGATACCATCAAATATGTTGTTGAAAATAAATTTTGAGGAAAAATGATTTTTAAGAAATGGCCCAAAAAGGGACCTAATATTCATGGTCTGCCAAAACGGCTTCAAGGTTTCGTACTCTCATTTTTAGCATGACCAAGTATCATGGACTGCAAGTTTGCTCCCCCAAGGTTCTGCAACCCAGGAAGCCTTTTCCTCATTCTTAGGCTGGCAAAATCCAAAACACCCATCACATATGCATGCTTATGGATAGGATGCCAGACAATACATATGATGACTTCATTAGTGCACTCTTCAAATAAGTAAGGTCATACGCTTAACTGTTGATGACATTGTCATACTGTATGGGGGAGATTCGCATTATCGATGCGCAACATTCTCCCCCATTTTACAAGAGTATTTACGACACCGTTCCTTCATGAACAGGCATCCACACAGTGCTCCCTTGCACATCTATTTGCAGTAATTTTGTACCGCATCCGATACCAACCTTCACCATATGACCCTTATGCATTAATTCCTTGGATAGACAGCCTCTGTCTTAGCGCCACTACGCGTGTTAAAGCACCAACACAATCTCCATCATTGTGCTCTGCAATATGCGCTCCACGAAACAAATTGAAATGCATATAGGCCTATTCGCACAATGCTTGCCTTTCTCATTCATCGTCCCCAAAGCTTTCTTTATGAGTTCCGTTTGTTTGCAGACTCGATTCATGGCCTAAATCCTTTTTTGAAGAATGCACGGATGATCTTCCACAACCAAAAACATGCATTTAAGCGGTCCTTCTCAAATACCAAATCTCACGAATCGAATGTTTGGTCCTTAAGGTTTACTGCCAAGCATGCTTAATAGGCATAAGAGTAAGGCTCGTTGTTTTGTGGACAGTACCTCCACCCTTCTTCTTCCAAGTCCACCTTCACCCCACTAGGTACTTGCCAATCAAACCTAGTGGCAATGGAAGTGCTTATTCCTGGGCACAATCTCCTGCGAGCCCCAAATGGCAGTTACTCAAAATGTTGCCCTCTAAAATCAATCGCACTCTTCTCGAATCTCTCAGGGAGAAATTCATTAGGGCTTTTCCGACTACATGGATCCCTCCCTATTCGCCAATCATTGATCAACACCCTTGTATTGGGATAAAAATCATAAACATTATTGCCATTTCTTATTTTGCTGTGTTGCATGCTTTGGCGTGGGAGTAAAAGAGGTACTGATGGATGCATACTTAGGGTTTCCTTCACCACCAATTTTAAGTATGTCAACTTTTTCAGATCATCTGAATCCACTCTCTCTTGCATTCCAACGCTGCCTTTGATTTCTATTTGAACTTTCTGCGTTACTCTAGTATTTTTGACAAGCTCAGACATTGCCCACACCAAGGTGATTGCACTAGTATCTACGCCCCCTAGAAGTGTGTACTGAAAATAAAAAGTGAAGCATCAATTTATACGTTCAGAACCATGTTAAATGGGCTAAATAAAGAAGAATGTCAACTGAAAACACAAAGTTATATATATTTTTTCAAGCATGTTTGGTATGCATTATTAGATAGAACTTGGAAACCACATGTCCAATACTATCCATAATTCCCTACCAAACGCGTTAGCGAACGGGGACGATTTTTACCATGAGAATGCCCTTGATGTTGTCTTTGCTTATATAAACTCCAGTATGTTCTTTTGACAATCCAATCAAAACATCAAGTCTTCTCCATTTCTCATTTCTTGATTCATATGTTCGTCAAGCACCATGTGTATGTAGGAATCAAGTTTCCGAAAGCATCTATCCACATTCACTCGGTGTCCAGTTACAGAATCTATAATCCGCCCAAAGAATGGAAAGAAGTCCTCTGCGGAAAAAAAAAACTATTCGCCATATCCATATCTTCATCAACAATATCTTTACTTCCCGGCCATCGAATCCTTTCCCTCTATAGCTTTTACCAAATGCAACTGCACCAACTCCACCAACCAAATCAAACATTTTCTCATCAAGATTAACTGAATTTGGCGAGACTGCTGATAAATAATCAATCGACTGGCCAACCTCAAACTCCCTTTCATGGTGGAATGAATGTTCTGTCCTGGAATTCAAGAGGTGGCAAAGAAATATTTCACGCTTTTGACGCCAATGATCACCATATGGGGCGAACGCCGTGTCACACATCTCCACGTCATCCACCACCTGTTGGATGACGGTGGATGAACTAAATTCATCCGCCATGTGGTGAAAGAACTTAACTCATCAGCCACGCGGTGGACGAACTAAATTCCTCCACCACATGGTGGACAAACTGGATTCATTCGCCACGTGGCAGATGCTAAGACCCGCACTCTGCACCGCTTCGTCACACCTCAAACGGATTGACCAATAGAGCTAACTGAAACTAATTCCGAAGTAATGAGGAAATAAGGTACCCACAGCGCTTACTACAACTCCTGCCACGAACCACTCCACTTTGATCCTATGTACTAGGAGATCTTTTATGTAAAGATCTCAAAATCAAATCCTTAAGACTGATAGATGAGACGCGTGCATGGCAAACTCCAAAACGTCAAGTCAAGCATTAAATTTCCGCCCCCTCTCAACCCCTTTTATTATAAATACCTACGCTTGCACCATTGAAGAGGATCCCTCTCGGCCCCTTGAGAAAAGATAACACTAGTTTTTTAACATTATCCTTGTCCTCACACAGTTAAATTGATAATCACGTTATGGTGATCACCAACACTACCGGACATCACAATTCCAGTTTACCATCTTACTTTGGCCGTCGGAGTGCTCACGGTCGTTTTCACCGTCATCGAAAAAGGCCACATCTGAAAAATTGTAGAAAATCTTCTTTGGCACTGGAGGAGGAGGCCAGCTACTGAAGCTGGTGTCACGAGTTTTCATGATTTTTTTAGCCATGAAATGACTAATGTTGGGATGTTTCCTAGCCGTAGTAGCATTACAGGACCATATTTTTGGGGGAGTTTACGTAGTTCTTGGTGATGCAATTTGCCCAGCCGATTATGGGAAGCTTTGGAGGGTTTAGTGGAAGTTCATCTCTGCTAATTACTGATTTCTTCTTTGTTTTAAGAATATGGGAAGCAGAAGCAATAGAGATGATGAAGAGGATCAGCAGCCGCACAAGGATAGAATAGAAGTCCGAAGATATTTTTCAGCGCCGTACTCTTGTTCACGTGTGGGGAAGTCTAGGCCAATTCTCGACTGGTTCAGGGGCAATTTATCCTGTTTGTCTAATATATATGGTGTGAGGAATGGCTACAAGAATTACGTATCTGTATCGACCAGAGGAATTAGCTTGACTTACTAGAAAACATAATAGGACGGGCACAATTGTACATGCCTGTAGGTGTCTCAGTTTGTTGCACTTTGCAAAATTTTAATATTACCCCAGTGGAAACTGTCTTGATGGTGAAGGAAACCATCATACAGATACGCACACGTTAAATAAATTCTTAATTAATACGAGAGAAGACCAAGAAAAGTAAGAAGAACGAAAACGAACCAGCAAAGAACATGTATTGCTTTCTGTAATATGGAATGAAATTGTACTTCCTTAAACGCAGCCAAACACAAGAAAATACACTCATTTATAGATGTATCAGCCCACCATTATCTTCCTCCAGACAACTCGATAGCATCTTGGTTGTTAATTGAATCTTCTCCCCAGTCGAATCTTCTATGTAATCTCTCGTACTCTTGCCTCCGAGTGATTTCAACATGCTGCCATTCTTCCCACCTCTCAGCAAGCCCTTCTCCTTCCAGCATTCTTACAACCTCTGACATTGCTGGACGATCTTCTGGTGATGACTGAGTACAGAGTAATGCAACCTGAATCACCATCTCCACTTCATGGATGTTGTAGTTTTTCTTTAGGTTGCAGTCTACAATAGCATCCAGTCTTTTCTCCCTTTGGAGTTTTTTAACCTTCAAGGTGATGTGCATAGGATCAGTGAAGTAACTAAAACAGTAAGATCTCATTAGAAATAAATTACTTCACGTTTAATTCTATATCATTCAACAAAAAATGGGCTATACTTTTCACCATCGAAGTCCATATGTTTTGCTTTCAATATTTAACTTGACTCCAGGTTTATACAATCGAATGTTATAGATCTTCTCAAGTAAAAATTCATAGAAACGATGCAGGTCTGACTCTACTATACTGAACAACTTTATTTCTGTTATGTGATTGGAAGACAGCTGAAGATTGCTGAGAGGAAGAATATGCAGAAATGCAAAGAGAACTGAGAGTTGTTCTTACAACGGGGAACCTTAGTAAATGTTCGGCACCTATAAGTCTTAAATGTTTGCTTATATGTGGTATCTGAGGTTTATTAACCTCAATAAAATTTCAATTTGTAGGAAACATATATATACTAGTGTTTATGCAGGTACATGCATGTGTGCAAGTAATCATGAGCATGGGCAGATTGCAAGAATAAAAATACGAACACAAATTATAAAATTGAGAGACACAGAAAGCAGAAAACACAGAGTGGGAGATAGAGAGGGAGAACAAAAATGCAAATGACGAATTATATCAGATTGTCATCTTACATGGTCAAGCAGCAATACATCATCTTCTTCTTCCAAGCGCGAGAAGTCTATAGCCCGTTGGCCAGTTACAAGCTCTAACAGCATAATTCCATAGCCAAAAACATCCGTCTTTTCCGAAGATTTTCCAGTAGACAAGTATTCAGGAGCTATGTGACCCATTGTACCACGGACTTGAGTCGTTACATTAGTCTTTCTTATATCGACTAACTTCGCCAAGCCAAAATCACCAACAACAGCTTCAAAATCTTCATCCAACAAGACATTAGCAGCCTTAACATCCCTGTGAATAATTTTAGGATTACAGTGTTCATGGAGATACTCTAATCCACGTGCTGTGCCAAGTGCTACATGTTTTCTAGTAGGCCAATCCAGGACGGGCTCCCCAGGTTTAAGATCTGCATTAGTATCCAAAATAAATGTTAACATGTAAACGGATTACCTAAATAAAAATGAGCATCTACAACAAAGAGCCACTTGATTTCAAAAGTTGCAATGCTGTCTATGAAGTGTAAAACTCAACCAGCATTAGCTTTCTGCATTTATTTTGCTTCTGAAGATATGAGGGAGCAGATCAATAGCAAGACTTGAATGTTTTAATGAGCTTCTTGTCACAACAGAATCTAAATAACATATATAAATATTGGATATCGGGAAGTTCTAAGTGGTCGTTCAGTAGAGATAGAAAGGAAATTGATCCTACGTCAATAGAGCCAAGCCCCAGAGGAATGCCTTAAAATCAAAAACATCTTAAATGGTATGTAAAGCTGCTTAATGCACCCTGCTAACCATCCAAAAGTTCCTATTTAGTCAATGTCTTTTGTAAAGAATTGTCTTAAAGAGACTGATTTCTCATTTTCTTTCCTTTCCTTTTACCATCAAAGTCAGACTAAACAATTCTCAAAATCTTTATTATCATTTAAAAAAAGAAAAAAAAAATGATGCTTCATCAGCAAACTAAAGATAGATGCTCAAAAGGCATCTCTTTTAACTGTATACATGCTGTAATTTTAGTGAACAAGATTTTAACTTCTTATATTAAGACGAATACTATCCAATCCTCACAAACATGCCATTAAGGTCAACTGACATAAAGAACCAGGTTAATTTAAAACACTTACTCGTTGAATCACCTGAATTACGGAGGTTATTATGCTAAATCCTATCATAATTTGTTTCTGTCTCAGCAGAACCAAAAGTAATTTTACTTGAGCTTACGTTTGATTGTTTCAATCTCGCACTCTGTCACCATTATTACTCGCTTGTCAAGATAATTTATTCTCTTTCAGTAGATATGGTCTAATATTGCAACTCAACATGGATGGAAAATGTTAATGGGCAAAGATCATCAATGAGACCACCCAAAGCACGTCCCTTTCCAAGATCGGAGGCAAAAGAGATCGTATCAATTCTAAACTGCTTTTCTACAGCATGTCCCTTTCCATGATGTAATTTAACACCGACTTAAGCTTCTTCAGAACAGTTTAGTTGCTTACTGCAAAACAAAAATCATTCTTCTTTTCAATAATTAAAAATTCAAAGGACTTATCAAAATGTCAGGGTTATGATGAGAATTGCTTCTGTTTCCCCGAGGATTCAACCCATCTTTCCTTTAATTAGTTAGTGAATCTGCTCTTCAAAATTCTGATTGTCCTGTTTAAAGGAGTCTAAAACTAGTCCAATAATTTTGTATTGCTTCATTGGCCTGAAAGCAAGGGCCTGCCTGAAAGTAGTAGTTAGTTCCTAATATCTTCACGTGTACTATTCAAATTTGCAGCTAAACGGTTCAGAATAGGCGTGTCACAGTTATTCTCTGCCATGCATTTCACGACTTTTCCTTTATTAAGATCAATAAAAATATGTAAAATAAGTAATTCGAAATAAAGTTTATAAATGAATGATGTTGGATCCAGAAAGAATGCTCATCAAAAATTCATACAAGTCCAGTACCACATGTATAAAGATGAAGACACAGAAAAGTCCAAGTATAGTCTTCTAAACAGCTAAACCCATGCATGTCCTTAATGTATACCTAAATCGGCAACGGAACACAGATAACTTAAACTTTAACAATTAATTACTCTACATACAAATGTTAGTCTGCAATTAAAAAGTAACGAAACTAAGTGATACCTCTTAGACGAGAGGCGACACTCAAGTTCTGCATAAAGGGGTAAACCAAAAGGCGCTCCGTTGGTGTGGTGCAAAACCCAATCAACCGTAAAAGATTTCTATGAACAGCCACACTTATCATCTCAACTTCACGCTGGAATGCTGTATCTCCACCAGGACTCTCAAAATCAGTCAAACGTTTAACAGCGACTTTTGAGTTGTCAGTAAGCACTCCTTTATAGACTTTCCCAAAACCTCCCTGTCCAAGGACATTTTTCTCACTGAAGTTATCTGTAGCAAGCTGCAACTCTCTCCATGCAAATCTCTTCAATTGTCCAAATTCAATTCTCTGATCAACTTCACCTGAGCATTCATCATTGCAAATAAGAATATCAAAAACAGATTTTCAATTTTGCAGTTCTGATAGCTCTTGTAATTTGAACAAAAACCTGACGCAGATGTTGATGGGTCTTATGAATACAAAAAGAAGAACACACAGGAGAATCTAATTAACTGTTATTTTTTTCCCATCATTCTAATTAACTGTTATGCAACCTAAGACATCCCATTACAGGCTATAATATTAGTGGATGACTTCTGACACAACTACAAGAATTTTCAATGCCATTCTATATACGACAGTTCAATTCATAAAATTGTGTTACAGACGTATACTGCAGAACAATTATTCAGAATCTCGTGCTGAGATCATATACAAAATGTTCGCTATAACCAAGAATTAAGACAAACCTGCAACATCCACAAAAACTTCACGCCTGTAGCCTTTGCGCCTAGCTTTCCACATAAATAACAGAAAAGAACCTCCAAGAAGAATAACCAAGAGTGCACCAAAGATCCCGATGATCATACCCGTCTTTGATTTACTTGAATCACCTGCCAAGATAGAGATATTTGACTTCTATTTTCCAGAAAACTTTTCTCGCGTCAAATTCTCTGGAGATACTGGTGGAAAATTATTCAAAACAATCTAGCTGCTAAATCTTTTTTGATCATTTGCTCTTCATTCATCTCACAAGACACACGTCCCATATCCACACCTACCATCTACACAACCTAGAGAAGTAGTGAAAATGTAAGGTGCATATACCTCCACTGTCGGATGCACAACGGTGGATAGTATTGATGCCACAATTTAAGTGGTTCCCTGTAAAACTGAAGAAAGCAACTTAAGCTAATTTGATGTCAGTGTGATAAATGTGCTTAAGAGGTATTCGTCCATACACGTCTAGATGTTCATAAGTACGTACACAAATGCACACATATCTCCACATGCAGGTAGTTATATAAGTGGATAAGTAGGTATTTACGTAGATGTGTGTGTGTGTGTGTGTGTGAGAGAGAGAGAGAGAGAGAGATGATACTTGTACTTGGAAATTTGAAATAACTGCTCAGGTATTTTGCCACTGAGATTATTCGAAGAAAGCTGACTGCAAAAGAATTGTGTCAGTGCCATGTAAAACAAACCGTAATAAAGGTCAGGCATATTGCTTCACAGCAAAAGTCAATTTTGAGGAGCTGTTAGCGTCTGCTCTTATATAAATACAAGACAAGGATTTTGCCATAATACATTGTACAAAATAAATCACTTACAGGCTAACCAAGTTCGGAAGACTTGAAAGTGACTCCGGAATCGAACCAGAGAGATGGTTCCCACCCAAAATCCTACTTGGACGAAAAAGTATGTCTTAAGTTTTTGATGGTCAAAAAATGAATAAATGCTAATGAATCTGTATTTTATGCTTACAAGAACGAAAGCCTCCTAAGATTTCCAAGGGAATTTGGTATTTCTCCAGCTATATTGTTATTTTCCAGATCCAACATTGTCAAGCTCGTCAAATTTCCAAACTCCAACGGTATTTTACCAGTTATGCCATTTCCTTGTAATTGTCTGCAGTAAAGATTTTTATTTCAACTAGTTAATGTGGTAGTGTATATATGGCATCTGTAGTGCATGAAACACCACCAGTGTTCAAGTTTCTCATTGAATAATTAATATTCACCAATTAAGAGAGAGCATTTCTTCTGGAAATGACATTTCAATAATGTAATGACTGCACAAAACATTGCACAAATTATTTTCTTTAGCATATGTGATTAAGCTGCTATTCCTAGCTTTCCTACATAAACATGAAGACATATACATGTACCGGTATACCACTTAGTAGATGAATTTCAATATAGACAAACTGCTGTTGTCTTGGATCATTTACAAATATGCATGAAGCATCTCATTGACTTATCTAAATTTCATAATATACTGCTTATGAAAATCAACATTCAATGTATCTAATTTGTGGACTGAAAAAATCCATCCCAGTTCATAATTATTAAAAAAAAAAAAAAACTAACAAATGATGGACTGCATAAACCATTTTGCAGTTGTTACACAAGAATTCTGTAAAATATTATGCGCTGATTTATCAAAAA
>CAIGRL010206577.1:7366-23893 GCA_903798325.1 Fraxinus xanthoxyloides | reverse complement strand
AAAATAGTGAAAAAATTGTTTTTGTGCAAAAATATATATATATTTTTTTTTATTAGTTTTTGGCAATGTTAACAAATTTGACAACCAATGATAAAAAAGAAATCATTTTAATGGACAATTTTTATGTAAAATAAAGTCATACGTGAACAAAAAATTCAAACTTCTAAAAAATTTTCGGATGGAAAATTAAACCAATCAAACACACCTAACTACAATTTCTAGGAAAATAATTTCTAGGAAAATCTTTTTCCTATAAAACACTTTCTTTCCACTCATTTTCCACCATTGCAATCAAACGGACCCTTAATGCCCAATTGACAAAGCTTCAGAAAAATCTACTGCTTTTTAAAACTAAAATGCTGCTTTGGATCCATTTGAATAGTTTTCTAAAAATGCTTTGTCGAACTAAAAGAGCTTTTAATGAAAGCAAACCAGAGGTGATTTTCAAGAGAAACTCTTGTACAAAAAGTAAAAACTATTGCAATCAAAAGCCATGAAACTCTATAAAGCAATTTGGTCTATCTAATCTAAAGCTCTAACGAAGATTTATACCCAAAAATCCATTTGATTCAATTATTACTTTTGTTTTCATTTACACGATTAAATATTGCAATATTTGGCAAGAATATGCTTTTCAACAAAATAGAAACATTTTATGACAAGACCACCCATAAAACCATATTCCTAAACCAAAAACTATTGTCCACCCTAAACACAAGCCCAACGTGGCTTGTCTGAATTCAGAAATGTCATATATCCACAGCCGATTCATGGCTGTATTCAAATGCATAAAATTAACCCATCAAGGTTTTGGATTGACCATATATATACATGAAGTTGGTCAAATACAGCATTAGGAATCACATTACATAAAAACTCGCCATAATTTATAGCCAACAGATTCATTACACATGCTGATACTCTGGATTGAATGCAACAGATTCCCGGTAAATCAGCTCCTTCATCTGTTCTTCAGTCAGGGCATGCTGCTCAAAGTCGAAGCTAAAAGGCAACATGCAGATAGGCTCATCGCTTATGTCGTGGAGTGAGTTTAAGTAGGGATGTGCTAGTGCATCTTCGACTGAAACCAATAGATATAGATAAAATAATTACAAAGAAGCGATTAGAGTCTTAGTCCAACAAGCAGCAGATTAATTCTAGCATAAAAGTAACTCAGACAAGTTTGGTCATAAGCAAATCAAGTAGATATAAGCCACAAATCTTGAAAAGACGAGGACTACAATTAAAACTTGAAAATCTAACCAGGGTAATAATGGAAATCCTCACCTGTAATCCTTTGTCGAGGATCAAATGTCAACATCTTTTCAATGAGATCAATAGCAAGAGGCTGCACGTGTGGAAACTTTTCAATAAATGATTGTCGGCGATAAGGAGGAAGTTGCCGGATGTATCTCTTCGCATTTTCATTCAAAAATCCCAACTCAGCCTCTGACGGGGTGCCAATCAGCTGAAACGCCACCAAGCATCTTAGTCAAGCTTAAGCACAGAACTAATGGATCAACATCACTAGAATGCATTGACACATTAAATGGAAATAATAAATTGTTCAACACAATGCCTTTTAGAGATATTTTAGGATGGTAGTTTTAAGAAAATCCTAATATACTGAGGAACACTCATTGTTCTATCAGCGACTCCATTCAAGAACAGAGAGAAATATGGCCCAAAAATACATCTACGGGTTCTTGTCTGGTCATCAAGCATTCGTCCTCCAACAAGGTGTAATGCCCAAGAAACATACCTCCATAAGTAGACGCAACTGGTGCACATGATCTCTACCAGGAAATAATGGCTTCCGATCCATCAGCTCCATGAAAATACACCCCACTGACCAAACATCTATAGCTGTAGTATAATCAGATGAATTTAATAACAGCTCTGGTGCTCGATACCACCTTGTAACAACATATTCTGTCATAAAATCGGTTTCAGATGTGACCCGAGCTAATCCAAAATCACATATCTTTAGGTCACAATTTGCATTCAGAAGGAGATTGCTTGGCTTCAAGTCCCTATGCAGAACATTAGCTGAATGTATGTACTTTAACCCACGGAGTATCTGATACAAGAAATACTGCACCAAAAACATGGAAAAGCTGATTTTCCTGAATGAAATTAATAAAACTATTGCAAACATATTTTGATGACAGTAGAGCACCAGTATAAAAATGAAGGGCTAACACTGTCTACTCCAGTTTTAAAAGACTAACATGGGGACAAAATGACAAAATCTACTCTTAAGAACCATAATCACTGTTTCATCGAGTACAATAACTTTGGATCAAGCAATAAGAGTAATGAATGACTACGAGTTGCACGAAGAGTTTGACTTAAATACAAAATGTCTGTGGACTTGAAAACAACTTAGCATATTCAAGAGGCAAACAAGCAATTAAAATTCAACTGCCCAATTGGAAAGGGAATACATTACATTTATAATGCACAGATTTAAGGTTAGACGTCTGCATGAGTCTTAGTTGCGATCGGTTCATTCTTGTTTTGGTTTTCCCATTCAAACAACAATGTACAGAAGTAAAGCTAGAAGAGGCATGCAGCAGACTTGCATATTTGGTCTTTTAAATTAGTTTCCAAAAATCACAAAATCACGGAAGTACAATTTTTTATCTTTTGAAGAACTTTTGGTGGCCGTGAAAAAAAAAAAAATAGATACCCATTTAACTTAATCTATTCCTTTCCTCAACATTCCCCAAAGAAATATAAGTGCACCATTTTAATATGAATGTTGACCCATGGACCATTGGTAATGGATGGGTAAGTATTTGTCCTATTCCTATCATCCATATCAGTTTTAAAACAATCGTCGAACCATGGCATGACTAAACTTGGAGGTCTTATATTAAAGATTATGCCGATTCCAAAATGTGGCTGGAACTCTACTGATATGGAAGCATAGTACCCAAAGATGTAACCTTCATATGTACAGAGCTCTCAACAATTAATTATGCTCAGAAAATATTGTACAAAATTTAACCTGCGTTAGATTTAAACGTATTACATGTCATCTTGAGGCAAAACCAACAATTAAAATTCAAGTGCCCAATTGGCGAGGGAACAACCAATATTATGCGCAGCTTTAAGGGGAAACACATGAATTTTGGTTGCCATGGGTTCAATTTTTGTTCGGTTTTTCTGTTCAAATATCAACATATAGAATTAAAACTAAGGCATATGGTAGAATTGCATGTTTGGTCTTTTACATCAAAATTACGAAAGTACAATTATTTCTAGTTTGAAGTATTTTTGGTGACTCCGAAAAAAATATGGATAAACAAATAGCCACCCTTTTTACTTAGGCCTGTTTGAGCCCCATTTTTATTTTTTGTATAGAATGCATTTTGGAATGATAGACGATGAAGAATGTGTGGTTAAAAATGAAGGAAAAATTTTTGGGTTGCGTGTAATATTATTTTATTGAAGAATGTGTAAATGAAAAGAAGAGAGAGAACGTATTTTGAGAAAAATGGGAATCAAACAAGGTATTAATTTCATTACTTCTCCACATTCCCCAACTGAACATGTGTGGCATCAAAATTTGTTTTAATATGAAAGTTAGCCCATTGATAATGAACGTCAATATTTGTTCCATTCCATGACCCATATTTCAGTTTTTAAACGATATTCGAACCCTGGGAGGACTAAAATTAAAGGTCTTATCTGAAAATTATGCAGAGTCCAAAATGTGGCTGGAACTCCTGAGATGGAAGTCATGGTACCTAAAGATATAACACACATATGCACCGAGATCTCAACAATAATTAGGCTTAAAACCAATTGTACCAAATTTAACGTGTGGATATCAACAACTAAGTCATAAGAGCATGTGGTATTGCACGTCAATCTTGTCGAATATCCAGGGTTATCTTGGCTTTCACAAATGCTATGAATGTTTAATGTTCTGTCTCCTTGTGCTTTGATCCTCTCCTTTTGAAGTTCTGATATTCCAACCCTTTAATGAGTAGCTATCTTGGCAGCACGGATGTGCTAAACTTCATCCAAGGCACAAATCCTGTCCTTGAGATTCCTTGTCCCCACCTTTGTAATTATTAATCTTTTTAAAAATGTTAGGGTATTGGAATTCACCTCCAGATAAGTTCCTAAGCAATAGCAGGTATCCACCTCTCCAAGAAACACATTTTTGGTCATGTCCTAAATTGCTAACATGCCCATTTGGGGGGTTCTTCAGCCACTATTCTTTTTCAACCCCATCTATTACTTCTACCTTAGACCTATTTACAGTATCCAGCTAGATGTTGCTGTGTAGCCCCCGTCGTTTTGATGAGGACCCAAAGTAACAAAATATGTCATTGATCCACTGGGTGAGGGAAGGAAAACTAAAATCTTAAGATTTTATGTTTAGTTCCTTCAAAAAATTAAATAATAATAAAGTAAAAAAAAGTCCACACACATCTATTCAGAAAGCGGAAAACTAAGCCCCTGTTTGACCCTAATTTTGGGGGGAAATGTGTTTTAGAATAGTGATTTTTTTTTGGAGAATGTGTGGTTGAAAAATAAGGAAGAGTTTTGGGTTTAAGTTTGTGTGTGGTCGAAAAAGAGTTTTTGGAAAAATGGAACCCAAACAGGGGCAGTATCATATATTTCTCAAAATTACATAAAATGTAAGACCTGGCAATGCTCCTCTGACAGTGCTTGATTAGAACGAATGATCTGATGGAGATCCGTGTCCATAAGTTCATACGCAATATAAACATCATTAAATGACTTCCTCTGAGGTGGAGGTATTATATCTCTGATTGCCACAACCTGAAACAAATAGAAGTTGCATCATTTAATATAACCAAGAAACCACCCATGTTTTTTTTCATTTCTGTGGGCAGGTATATGAATTAAAAGAGAATTTCATTTGATTTTTCGTGTGGTTAATAATAACTCCATGTTCACATTAAACCAAAGGGAAAAAAATTGACACTCAGAAGATAATTATACGGTTTTACCTCATACACATTAACTATCAGTCTATCATACAATTGAAAATTTACAAGAATTCATTAACAACACTCCACCCCTAAAGGGTAACTTTACAGTCCGGTTTGATCTCCACTTTTAAAAACTCATTTTTCGCTGAACTCATTTTCAACCACACATTCTTCCAATAAAATAATCTTATATGTAAACCCAAAAATTTTCCCTACTTTTAACAACACATTCTCAAAAAAATGGGGCTCAAACGCACCCTATATTTCATCAATGTCAACAATTAATTTACACAAGCCATTCAAAAAATCATGGTTAAACTTCCTATACTTTTTATATCTACCACAAAAAGGAAAAAACCTGTCAAATTTATTTCGCCCCTCTACCATATGCCTTATAACTGTAGATAGGCCAAAAAAGGGTTCTGTTTGTCAATCAACAAAACTAGTGCAGTTCTATTCATTGAAAAGTTTCAGACTTAGAATAACCTTATCATAATCAGCAGAAATTTTGATAATTAAGAAACCAGCCATACAATGATAGGCGTGTTTTACAAACATAAAAATCTCTTAGGGTCTGTTTGATTGCAATGGTGGAAAATGGGTGGAAAGAAAATGTTTTACAGGGAAAAAAATTTCCTAGAAAATGTTTTACAGGGAATTGTAATTAAGTGTGTTTGATTGATATAATTTTTCATGGAAAATGTTAAAAGTTTGGAGTCCGTTTGACTTCATTTGTTATGGAAATTGTCCNCGCCAACTCTCTTTGAAATCTGCTTAAAGATCTACCTTGTTATCTAGTTGAGTTCTCGTTCTCAATCATTCGGTAAGAGCTGCTTTTGCATTTGTAAATAGCTAGTGGCAAGATCATCGAGTTTGGTAAATAGTCATTAGTCCTTGACTGTTCACCGCTTCTATTAGGGTCCGTTTGATTGCAAGGGTGAAAAATGGGTGGAAAGAAAATGTTTTACAGGGAAAAAAATTTCCTAGAAAATGTTTTACAGGGAATTGTAATTAAGTGTGTTTGATTGATATAATTTTTCATGGAAAATGTTAAAAGTTTGGAGTCCGTTTTGCTTCATTTGTTATGGAAATTGTCCATTAAAGTGATAATATTTTCTACTATTGGATCTATAATTTGTTCCAATTGCCAAAAATAAAAAAATTAAAAATTAAAAAAATAATAATCATACCGAATACCATTCGTTTGACTTTGTTTTGCATGAAAATTGTCAATAAAAAGTTTGACTTTGTTTTGCATGAAAATTGTCAATAAAAAATTTGGAAAGTTGGAAAATATTTTCCTGGGAAAATTTTGCCTATCAAACACTACGAAAGTTGGAAAATGGAAAAGGAAAATTCCGCCTATCAAACGGACTCTTACTGATCCAGACTCTGTCAAATTTAATACTGAGATCCAATCAAACCTAGCGTACCAAATAATTAGGTGGGTCTCAACTGTCACCAAATCAAACTATATTCCAATTATGTCAGTTGGAAAATATAAAAATAAATTATCCTTCACATTTATATTAAATGCATCTACTTAGTGGGCCCTTGTGTATTTTATCGTAAGCATACCTCAAAGTAGAACTCCAACATATACCACAGTGGAAAAAAGAATAATTTTGTGGGAAAGGAAACTTTGTGTTGAATCGTCAAAATGTGGTTACACAGCAAAGAAACAGTCTTTCTACCAGATTTAGAGTTTTATTTAGACCTAAGGTTTCATGTAGAAATGAAGTCAAATTTTGATTGTGTGCCCTTCTAGAATCTCATCCTTGAAGGGCCTATCTTGTAGAATACCTATATGATCTTCCATTTGAGGTTTTTTAAGAACACCAAAACTCAAATGGAAAGAAAAATTGGGGGAAGAGAAGGGGGGAAAAGAAAACTTGATCTCCCTATTAAATAAAATACCAGATCATTAATTACTAAATTAAAAATTTCATCAAGTATAACCACAGCCATTCAGCAATGCAATGAACCCCTTTATGGCAAAACATTCAGAAAATAGTAAAATACATTACTTTCAAAAGAAAATACACATTTAGAAAATTATGTCTATCCACTTGTTTAAACATGCACATGCTAGGGTATAGACACTTGAAACCCCAAATGTTCAAATTCTAATTTTTTATTGTTAATGTAGTTGCTTCTCCTTACTAATTTATTTGTTTGCACGCTACCCTGTAAAAATTCATATAGTTATTTAAACTCAATAAATCGATGCAGTACATTTACTCACCAAAAATTGAATCTTTTTTCTATTTAAAATAGAATATCAAATCCTTCTTCTACCAACCAAAAGTACGCAAAAAAGTTATTAATAATACATATATCCACTTAAGCTTCGTTTGGCATAGCCGATTAAGGATATTAAGGTGGACAGTTCTTTGAATTTTTCTTCCAAAGTAACGGAATTTACTATGTATTTTTTATCCAGCCTAAACCTACCTCCAACCTCCGTATTAAGTTATACGATGATAGTACAAAAGATTTTCGTAGCCTTAGTGATAAAGGAGGTAGGAGGAGGTTTTCCTAGAAGAAAACACGGGTATACTCAAGAACATACAACTTGTGATATGCACATAAAGATTTCTTTTTGTATCAATGCTATAATACTATCAAAATCAAGATAATTGGATACAATCACCTGCTTAAAAACAACCATTTACTCAAGTAGTGACAAATGCCAATATGGTCACACATGGAAAGTAGAAACAGACAAAATTTGTCAAACAAAACCAGAAAAGAAAAGAACAGAAACATGCAAACAATCGTACACATAAATTCTGAACCTTAATTTCCAAAAAGAAAAAGTTTCAGTTTCTTTTCTCTATATATGTGTGTGTGTGTGTGTGTGTCTTTAAAAGTAAGTCACTAACGTTTTCTATATGTGTGTGTGTGTGTGTGTCTTTAAAAGTAAGTCACTAACGTTTTCATGATCCATGTGGCGAAGTAGCTTGATCTCTCGCAGGGTCCTCTTCGCGTCGATTTTGTTATCAAAAGCATTGGCTATCTTCTTAATCGCCACATACTCATTCGTCTCCGAATTCAAAGCCGAGCTAAAAAGGGAAATTTAAAAAAGAACAAAAATTATTTTCGATTATTATACCAATAATGAAAAGGGGATTCTGAATTGAAATTTTACTACCATACGATGCCGTATGCTCCTTTTCCGATGGGAATGATTGGGGGTTTGTATTTGGAAGTGACCTCGAAAACGTTGCCAAAGATGTTATACTGGATAAATCGCCCACCGTGGCTCAGTGTCGCCGGTATGTGCTCGGTAGGTTGCTGGCCCGGATACGGCGGTGGCGCCGCCTCTGACATCGCGGTGTCTACTGGCTGAGCTCCACCATCCATGTCTGCTCTTTTCTGTCCGTTACGATAATGAAAATGGGTAGTACTGGTTTTCTCTCTCTTTACTGTTTATATGTATGCGCCATAACTCTCTCTCTACATGTAGTCGTGTATCTATCGATTTAGGAATAGGGAAATCTGTGGGGCCCAGGTACCTCGAATTTCATTTTCCTTTCTTTTTGTGTGTTTTTGCCTTTTGGTTTTAGAAGAAATATCATGAAATTATTTAGTTTAGACAAAACAAAATGTTCTTAAGGGCATGTTTGAACCACAATTTTTTGTGTGAATGTATTTTAGAATAGTAAAATGATGGAGATCGTGTGATTACAAATGAATAAAAAAAATTTGAATTGCAATTAATATTATTTTATTGAAAAATGTGTGATTGAAAAGAAGATAGACACATGTATTTTTGATAGAAATGAGGATCAAACAAACTCTAATGATATAGACAAAAGTAAGGAAGAGATACATTATACAATTCAACAATTCGTTTCAAGCTCCGATATAGATTTCTAAGTTAAAACATATATAAAAATCAACTTTAATGATCTGATGTGCTAAGTGAAAAAGACATTTTAAATAAAATTAAAGTCAACAATTAAATTCAATCTTACATTTCATTGAATTTACAACTTTTCAACTACATATTTCATCAACTTTTATCAAAATTTATTAAAAATATAATTTTAATTTCCCGGCAAATAGGAACTTAATGAAAGTAGCTAGATGCAATCACAATGTATAAAAACTACTGGTAAAGTCGATCACTGAGAGAACATAGAGAAAATAGGAACTTAATGAAAGTAACTAAGGGCGTGTTCGGTATAGTTCAAAATTCAATGAAAATTGAAAATATAATCATTATTGGTCACACCCGTCTAATAAAAATCAACAATAACGGCTAATTTTTCAATTTTAATCCGATTTTAATCTCCACCGAACATGTCTTAAAAATAATACGTGCCTGGGGTTCTGGCTGTTGGGCATGACTTTCCACTTTCCAGACCAGTCGCCTATAGTCCAATCAATGGAGTTTTTTTTTAATTAACTAAAAAATCACGACGCTGCTTCGTAGAGCATGTTTGTATGAGCTTATACCACTAATTTTACTCACCATGACAGTCTGTAGCTTTTGAGTGCAAAAAGCGGGTCAAGTTGTGTGTCCAGCCCATATCAAATCGGGCTCACCGAGTGACATAGGCTGAAAATTTGGTTTGGGCTCAGTCTGCCCAATCTATATTAGGACCCAATCAGAAGGCTTATTTGATTCTTCAATTAATTTATTGAATTAAACTAATTATAAATGCAAGTGGAGTCTTTTTAAAATAATCACGTCCACATCCACAACTACGGGAGAAAGACAGTACAGATCGACATTAATTGATGGGAAAATTGCAGTCACTGTACCAATTTTTTTACTTTTATACAGATTTGATCCAAATTTTTAATATGTTGCACTTATGATATATAACATTTCAAAAACTCGCATTTAAAGTCCAATTTGACAGAAACCATTACTTTCTCTGCTAGTTGACCAAAAATCAAACGTCGGCCAATGTTGATTAATTTTTAATTGGCAAAATGGTAACTTTGCAATTTTTTCATATAACAAAACTAAAATAAAAGAATAAAATCAAAAACAAAATACACACACACCCACACATATAAATTTCAAAAAGTAATTTACACCCAAATATGTAACTGCGTGCAAAATTCATACCATCACCGCCTCGTATTTGAAATGGACTAAACGAAATAGCAGTAATGGTTATAGGAAATAATTTCAAGAGCTAGAATTCCTGACCTTGTGGAAAAGTAGGATCTTGAGTTTTCAATATCGCTTACGCAATTTCAAGTGAAGAGAGGTTCGATGGCGTCAGAGTTGCGTTGTGAAGATAGATATACGTAGAATTAAGTGATGAAGATAGATATACAGAGAATTGTGTTGTAGTGGTGGCGGTGGGGTGAGATTGCGTTGGAGTTGGGTGGATGTGGTGATGTCGACTGTCGGTGGTGGGTGGCAACATTTTGGTTCAGTAGCGTCAGAGCTGGAGTGGAGAAGATAATATGATTTTTTTTATTATTTAATTCTTTTATTTTAGTTTTGTTATATGAAAAAAATGTTAAATTATCATTTTGTCATTTAATAATTAGTCAACATTGGTCAGACATTTAGTTTTTAGTCAACTAATAGAGAAAGTTCTGAATTATGTCAAATTGGACTTTAGATGCGAGTTTTTGGAATGCTTGGTATTGTGAGCTGAAAAAATTAGCGGTTTGGGTCAAGTCTACATAAAAGTGAGAGGTTTGGTACCGTGAATGCAATTTTCCCTTAATTAATTGTCTATGCCCCAAAATCGCTTTAAAATCCGATTTTAATCTTAAATCAAAGTTAACAATTAATTTTAATTACATATTTTGTAGGTCTACAAATTTTCAACCATATTTTTTCTAGAATTTTATCGAAATTTATTAAAAATATGATTTTAATCTACATCAAAATGGACATAAAATATAGAATTTGGTACATATTTTAAATTGAATCGATACCTACCAACAAACACGAAACAATTTAATTTATATTGGATTAATTTATTGTTATTAAGTTAATTAATCATTTGATTTAACATAATATTAAAAGGCAAATAAATTTTCGGTTTGAATGCATATCTTTAGGCATGATGCCGTGTTTGATGTCCAGAGAAATTGGGTGATTGATTGTGAAAGAAACAATTCATTAATGATTTATTATTATTTGTTTGTCTCCTCTCTCTTTGGAATATATTTGCCAACTTGCCAACTGTATTATCTTTTATTTTACCTTTTCAAGATATTTAATATTTTTAAGATTAGATTTTTGGAGGTTACGTCCAATCTCTTTCTAACACGTACTTCTATTAAGTTTTATTATTAATAACAAATATCTCAAGCAACGATATTTTTATGTAAAAAATGATGTTCGGTGTATGCGAAACTACATCTCGGTTGTTGCTAAACAAAAATAGCATACAAGACGATCACTATAAATAAGATCAGTGCACGTCAATAATAAATATGATCGATTCATTTTTTTCTCAGTCGTCTACGATCCTTAAATTACTTGCACATATGTGATATTCACAAAATATTAAGATGCTCGTAATGCTTGAATTTGTCGTGTGAAATAGTAGTCTATGAATTAATTAAAAATTGCACTTCATATTTAATTATGTGGAAAGCAAAGTCACTTTTTTTTTTTTTTTTGGATGATTGCATTGGTAAAACAAGTCAATAATCTTTTTCTAAATAAAAAAAAAAATAGTATGAATCAAGTTTAGGGCGATAAGAATGATGCCTTTTCCATTCACCAAAATACATGAAATAGGGCCGTGGTGGGCGGGAAAAGCCGCCATATACGGTTGTGGCTCACCGGAAAATCTTTGCCTCTAGGAGTCAAGAGCAGCCAATGGATGACGATTATCGTATTGTTAATATAAGTCGTAGCCTTAATTTTTTAGGGATAAATTTTGCATATGATAGAGTTAGGTGAACAAGTGGCACGGAGTATGCCTAGTTGCATGTTATGTTCGGCTTAATTTAAAAGTTAAAAATAAAAAAAAAAAAGTAGTCACTGTCAAAATAAATTTCGCGTGACAAATTTATAAATATAAATTGTAGTGGATTTCACAACAGGTGTGGATGATACTGAATAATGAATAATATGAATTTGTGGTTGAAATTAATGTTTAATGATTGAATTTATAATCAATTTATAGCATCTATGCAAATGGAAATTGCTTCATTTACAGAAGAAGTACGAGTAAACATGTTCAATCATTGTTCGATGAGGTTTTTTATTTTTTATTTATTTATTATTATTATTATTATTTTTTGGAGATAATCGGGAAGGAAAGATGTGAGAAAAAATATTGATTTAACTAAGAAAACTTTGTTTATAGAACATTACCTACCCTAAAATACAGACATGAAGCAAAATGGGGCAAAAAGTAGAGCAGAAAATAAATTGAAAGGTACATATTTAATATTCTAATAATGTAACAAATTTACAATAATTTCTTCTTCTTACTAATTAATTAAAATACTAACAATGATTCCTTCAGATCGAATCCCATCTTCTCCAAATTAGGATTAACAGCAAACTGCATCATCGGCGGCGGTCCACAGGCCAAGGCCAAGGCATTTTCCGATGCTACCGGAATATTCTCTCTCAGAATTTCTTCATTAATATGTCCCACGCTGTATTTCCAATCTGGTTTAGTTGATTCAGATACAACGTACCATACCTTAAACCTATCCTTAAACTCCTCAGCCCATGCATCGAGTTCATTCCTTAGCAGAATATCATCCTCGGTACGGTTAGCGTAGACGAGGTACATTAAGGTTTCATCCTCAGGATCCTTCAAAATGGCCTGCATCACTTGATATACCGGCGTAATCCCCGACCCACCTGCGATCATGGCGAGTTTTTTGGCAAACTTGTGTTTGCCATGCACCAAGAAGTTCCCTTTGCCTGTGTATTCAATGTGACCTATTGGACCCTTGATGTCCAAAAATGACCCTAATGAGAGTGAGTCCAAATGTTGTGACATTAGCCCACCATTTGGGAATTTGGGGTGGACCCCCTTGCGGTAAATCTTGACCAGCAACTCGAAATAGCCCATAGTGTCGACTCCACTTGTTGGCGTATATGCTCGCATGCAAAGCTTATCGTTGATGGTGGCACATAGAAATATGTGTTTTCCAACGGGTAATCCGAGAACTTGATCATTGGAAGGCAAGGCAAATCGGAATAATCGAACATCATGGGAAAGTGAAGTCTTGGAAATAAGCTTGCATGGGACTTTCTCACGTGGAACAAGTGCGACATTTCTCGTGGTTGCAATTTCCTTGATAGGGGTTAAGTGTAGGAGATTACTAGTGGGGCCATGGAATGAATTATTTGGAGAATCCGAGGTATAACCAGTAGTTATCAATTCACCAATCCTATAATCTTCCAACATTTTCTTGGCTTTATCAGAATGGATGGCTTCAAATTCCTCGGTACAATCCGTGCCTGTGTTGATGAGGATGCTGTCGGTCCCGCCTGGGTGGTCTTTAAGGAAGCGCGTACAGTCGTAGACGTGTCCTTGGACGATGATCCACGCGGAGTCAGTCGAATTGTGTTTCTTAACCTCAGACATTGAATACATTGTTGAAGTAGTGTTCATGAATGGTGACGAAATACTCTTTTTTAATGTTTGATTTTCGTTTGAGGACTTTTCGAGGTGTCTCTCTTTCGCCATCCATCCACCAGATTGGTTTCCGGGTTGAGTTGGGTGCTCGAAGACGATCCCAATTTCTCCCTTGCGCGGCTTGCAAACACTGGTTTTTACTCGGAACCAACAATTATTCATCATTCCCTGAATAATTATAACACAAAAATTATGAGTGCATCGCCTAAGAATTTAGATTATTAAAAAGAATTCTACTCATCCTCGACTCATACCAAGAGATTCCAAATGAGCTTCTCGGGTTGTGTGTTAAGGGTCTCATCCCAAGCTCGAACACAAATTTCTTTGGCACCTAGCAAGTCCAACACCTCCACCTCTACTGACCAAAAGCACCAACACCAGTATTTTCCGTACTTGTTAGGCCTTTCAGGGTGGTCCACGGTGGCGACGTGCCAAGTCTCGCCACCATCCACAGTTACTTCCACCCTTGTTACTTTCTTCCCACCACCTATTGATCATGTAATAGGTTAGTAAAACTAATTTGACATTTTATGCATCTAAAGTCCCTATCAAAATGAATTGTGGTCCAATTTCTACAAAATAAAATTGAACAATTATTTAGAATCATCAATTGGAAAAATAAATAAATAAATAAAAAAAATTGAAACCCTCAAATTTTAGGGTTCAAGTGCAAACAATAATCTTAAAAATCATCTTTTGAAAGTAACTTTTAATTGTTAATATTTCAAGAATTATTATTATTATTATTTACTTTTAAGTAAATTAACTTAGAAAATAAACCTTTTTAAACTTAGCCAACCAAGGTCTTAGCTAGTTTGGTATAAAATGGTACGGTTTTTTTATAACCATTCTTTTAGTATTGAATGCAATGATTATAAAAATGAATATTTCTGGATCCAACCACGATGTTGGAACTTTATTCGTCAACACTTTTAGTCACAATCAGTGATTCCCCTACTTGCTCAATTAATTATAAGTAGATACCATTCAATTAATCAGATAACAAATATCAAAATCTTTGCTATTAACTAATTGAATTTCTTGGAAAGTGAGTCTAAATATGATTAATTACTAAGCGTTCACTTAACGACCGTTCAAATGAAGAAAAGTCACGATCTTTTTGTTTATATTATGTCGTAAATCAATTATCGTGTTATAAGTTTTATCGAAACATTAAATTTTACTATTAGCTAGGAGGCGGTGAACATTAGAATTATCCACAGTTGACAAGTACGATGTATCAAAAATTTCTACATTTTAGTCCAAAAAACAACAGCCCAATTGCCCAAGAATCAATAAAAATTGCTATATATAGCAGGTAATGTTTCCAATTATGTAATGACTACTCACCAGAATAAGCATAACCCCTAATTGTGTAAGGCGTCTGAGTCGTCCACGAGTTTATTGGCAAAATCTCTTCGTGACATGGGGTCGTAATAACTGAGTTGATGTTCAACTCGTTGATAATATGTTCCGGCTTGTACCACCAAGCTGCAAACAAATATCGTCACCATAGCCATAATTAGATTTTAATTTCGTTTTCTTCCTTGAACGAGTGGAGTCAAGTCAAGTCGATTAATAGTAGACAAAGATTACCTTCAGCATTAGCGAGTTCAGCATCAACATGGGATGGAAGAACCCTATTGTCCTTGTAATGATAATAACTGTCTGATTCTTGTGCAGTAACAATAATTCTTTTAAGCCATTTCACCATTCTTCCACCAATGAACCCTGGAATTATCACTCGAACAGGGAATCCGTGATCAGGGGATAATGCTTCCCCATTTTGCATGTAAGCCAAGATAATATCCTTCGATGGATCCATCGCAATTTCCTTTCGAATACTGGTGCCGTATTTCGACCCGCCACCACCGGGTAAATCCTCCGCCCCCTCGAAGCAGACTCGAAAAGCACCCTTTTTACGGCTGAATATCCCGCACCGCTTCAAAATGGTACTTAGTGGCACGCCCCGCCACACGGAGGTGGAGATTCCGGCGGCTCCCCAGTTGAAGCCAACAGTTTTCTTAACCATATTTTGCTCTTTTCTCCGGTTCCCGGCGCACACGAGGGTCACCGGAAATTCCTTGCTGGGAAACTCGTTTACTAGCTGGTCCATTGTTAATCTCATGGGACGTTTTACTAGACCCGTGATCTCAACGGTCCAATCATCCCATGTGGCCTTTGGAACCGGACCGTGATTTCTTACATAATGAAGTGGAACAGGAGTAATGAATCCATGGTGCATGAGGCGAGGCAGCGGCGCCTCCGCGTTAAATGGGTGTTTCCCGGTGAGTCGAACCATGGACGGGTGGCGCTCCACCCAGTTATCCGCCGTGCCTTCGTCTCTTGTATCCAAAACTGATGGTTCCAACTCCAAACTAGCTTTCTTAATAGCAGACAGATGTTGATTTTCGCCATAATCATCGTCCTCGCTAGAGGAATAATAATCACCTACACTAATATTCGCATTAGGTAATTTGTTTTGGAAAGAGCTAGATGGGAAGTTGCAGCCACGGACCGGGGAGTTAGACCGGTGGTGGTGGCTGATGGGACCGGGATTAAAAGCTCGAAGAACAGACTGTTCGAGGTGGCCGAACTGCCGGTTTTCGACATAGGAAGCCATTGAAGACTAGTGTATGAAAAGGAAAGGAGGGTTTTCTTTCCACAGTCAGTCACTCTCTCTTTGATATGCTTCCAGTTTTATTTTCTGTTCGAACAATTCAAGACTAAGGTGGGGAGTTTATATATAGATGTAGGGGTCCCATCTCCACTCTACATTGGGTCCCACTTACTACAGCTGGGTTTTTTTCTCAGGAAGACAGCCGTCTTCTGTCTTCATGTGCAAAATGTCGAAATTTTCTGCTGACTCATTCTCCAGCAATTCCATTTATACAGAAAAAAATCTACAGAATTTCACCAGAACAGTGACAATTAAAAAGAAAAAAAAAAAAAAA
>CAIGRL010206575.1:0-10946 GCA_903798325.1 Fraxinus xanthoxyloides | reverse complement strand
CAAATTTGATATTATGTGAGTTGACAATTTTTTGTACATTAATTTTAACAATACTTTTTTAATCAACGATCAAATATTTTACACGTAGGAGGGTGTGTTAAACTTGATGTCAACAAATAATGTACAATAAGCGTAATTATATCGAATTAAACCCTATGAGGTTTCTCTAACCTCAATTTCTCAGCTTTTCACTAGAAAAAGGGACAAAATCTTGCGGGTCCCCTTAAAGTGCCACCATAATAATTTTTTGGAGAATGTGATTGAAAATTAGGAAATATTCTGAATTTACAAGTAAAATTATTTTATTGAGAGAATGTGTGGTGAAAATGAGTTTGGGAAAAAAAAATGAGTTTAAATAATAGGGCACAAACAAGGACTTAAACCTGTAGAAGAAAATATGAAATCCTAATCTTTACAAAAAAATATTTTCCATATTTTTGTTATAGATATATTGAGAATTATACCTCAAAAGTTAGTTATTGGAATTAGAGAATTCAAATATAAATAAATCACACACCGAATTCTTATACTGTCGATGTTGGACCTAAATCCTATACCTTACAATTAGAACCATGACAAATCATCACACTCCGTAATTCCCTCAAACTACATTAGATTTAAAGTCAGCTCATGATTAGTTCCAAATGAACACTGCTATGCCTCAATTTCAGTTTAGACAACGTGGTGTCTACTTTGATACCATGTTATAGATATTGAAAACCTCAAAAAATTAGCAGTTAAAGTTGAAGATTTCAAATCTATATAAATCACATATTGAAATCTTACATTTTCTATGTAAAATTCAAGTTCCATACCTTGCACTGGAAATGAAAATTTTATCCAACTAATCCAAATGCCAGACATAAGGGGGTACTTCATTTTTTCTAATTGGGCGACCAATAATGAGTCGTTAGTGGTCAATTGGAAATTTATTACAAATTTCAGTGACTGCTTGTGAATTAAGTCAAATAATATTTCCCTTAAAAGTTCCTGCAACTTCCGCTTGTTCTATAATCCTCTTCGGCTTTACACTTCACGCAGAATTCAGACCATTTTCAATCCTGATGATGCAAGTAAAAGTATACGCATGTTCGTCTTCATCTTTAAACCATCACTCGCCATGGACGCAAATTCGCAAACTCAACATTAGACCCAAAACCTCTCTCAAACTCTCAACTCTCTCAAACTCTTTAAAAACCTCCAGCTTCAACCATGAATTTCAAGAAGAAGAAAAAATAAAACTAAACCTCAACCTCAACAACAGTAGTAATCAAGAAAAATTCAGCCTCCCAGTTGTCGTCCGACACGCAGGAGCTGTTTTGAGGTACTTTTGGGATGGAAATGACCTGAAACTTGTCTCTGTTGATGGGATTAACGAGTTTTCTCTTTTAGATATTTTGCTTGATTTTGGAGATGGGGTGAGGAAATTGGGCAGAGTTTGTAGGTATGCTGTGAGGGACTTTTTTCTGCCCAGGGCAGTGTCTGATAATTACTTGGGATATGTGAAATGGAAATTCTTGCATAGAATTTTCAGCTCCGCTCTTCAGGTTCTTGCGACTCAGGTATTGTCAATTTGGCTAATAAGTTTCTGAATTAATTGAAAAGTAAAGTCTTTGGGGGTGATTTTGATAACTTTCATAGAATTTTCAGTTCTTCTCTTCAGGTTCTTGTAATCAATGTATTGAATATTTAGACTTTAGAGCTTCAGGTGGTAACTTACTGGGCTACTTATATTATAAGTCAAGTCTTTGGGTTAAACGTCGCTGATTCTGCTAATCCCAAATTTTCATTTTCTTGCTACAATGTAAATTTAGCTTCTGGCATGGTGGTATTTGGAAAATGTTTGAATTAAATATTTTATGGTATTATCACTTTGTCCCCCCTCCAGAACACACACACAAACAGAAATTAACGAAATGCAAGTGTCTTTGGTGTATAATTGCCTTGATATGAGCTGCACATAATTACTAAAATGCAAGAATTTAGTTGTGAGTGTCTGATTGAGAGTGACATTTCATATTGATGTTATTCTTTTATACTCTTTTTCTCTTTTGAGTTGTTCACAACACATTTCAGTCTGTTATAGATTATTGATAATGATATTGAATGGGTATATTTAGGCAATGTTTCGGGCAATTGGGATTGGCAAATCTCATTCACTTGCGTCAGCTGCTGCCCTAAATTGGGTCTTGAAGGACGGGCTGGGGCGGCTGAGTAGATGCATCTATACTGCTACCTTCGCTTCTGCTTTTGATACCAATCTAAAGGTATAGCTTTCGCGCCTCAAGGAACTGGCGGCAACTTACGTTATCATCTTAAATATTTTTAGTAGTATAATTCTATTTGAGACCTTTTGTATCAGTTATTAACTCATTTTATTTCTTATTTTGAATAAACGAGGATAACCACACCTCTTGTCTAAAACAGTTAAATATCGTAAAATATTAATCTTCGATAGGTTTTCACTGAAAGTGAAGTTGTAATTGCCTTATTGGTGAAAACTTTTGGAAAATTATCATGTTTTATGTTTATGAATTGGTGACAAAGTTAATGAGTTGCTAATGCGTCTTTGTTTAACTGAAGAGGGTTAGGTTCTCGACATCTGTTCTCTTTACTTTGAGCATTGGAGTTGAGTTGTTGACTCCAGTCTTTCCGGAGTACTTCTTGCTTCTTGCAACAATTGCTAACATTGCTAAGCAGATAAGCCTGTCCTGCTACTTAGCTACTGGTGTAAGTTTTATTAAAATAATGTTCTATATGCAACGTACCTTTTATTATATTTTCTCATTTAGTGTTATTATGATATTTGCTTTATGGACACGAGTTAAATTTTTAATAATTTCTATAAATTAAATGAAGCTATAACTTATGTTTATTGGTTTATGTAAAAGCAATAATCTTCTCCTGGGCTGACAACCTGTAAATATCACGAGACGTGTGATGCATAGTTCTGTGACCAATATAAATTGATTTGTAAATTAGACATAAATCTGGATTACAGGGGTCTCCTCCATGCAAAAATATCTTGATTTTTCCTTCTTTTTGTTACTATTTTTGTCGTAGAAAGGAATTTCTATTAAATATGTCAATATTATCAAAGATATGTTGTTGGAGTAGTCACAAGTGTAAAATCTAGTGCAGATAACAGTAGAGAATACGGTCGTACTTTACGTTTGTCTCAAGGTTCTGCCAAAAGTCCTAGAATTTTGGCTGAGACATGGATGAACTTAGGCGGTATATCTAAGACGGGGTCTCTTGTTGCTGGTTATTCATTGATATAATCTGCCAAGGTTATTTGTCAATATGATGTCTTATACCAAGGTTATTCATTGATAACATAGTTTTGGTTGATGATATGAGGTGGGATAAGTTGTCACTTAAAATTTGAAGCACTTTAGAATTTAAATGTAAAGGTTAAATAAGATTAAGATACAATATATAAAACGCCTTTTGTCATAGAAAGAGGAACATAATGCGAGAAGCAAGAACAGCAGGATGAGAGATGCAAAGCAGCTCAACCAACTGTCCCTAATATGCTTCTGGATCGGAAGAGTTTGAAGGGAAAAGTCCAATGAGTTGGGTTATAGTAATTCACGAAAGAGATTGTTTATGCTCGTATAGCATAAAAATGATTTATTGGGAGGGCCATGAGAAATCCACCTATGAAGCTCCCTGACAAGACCTTCAATCCATATTCATCTTGGCTGGCAGCCTAGATAGATTGAGCCCTGAGACTGATCTTCCTGTTGGCTTTGCTACAGAAATACTCACAGGGATAGGGATAGTGGAAGAGGAAAAAATCGAAGATTTCATGTGGTACTTTTGATCGACAACTCAATCTAATTGATTTCGTACCCTTCATTCAATGAGAAAACTGATCAAATTCTACATGATCAAACCTATGAGACAAGGATCGTGCAGTCCCAATTGAGTTGCTAGATTTGATTATAACTAAGGAATGAGGATTTAGCAAGAATGTAATGCTTATGATCAGAGGATGTTGGATGAAATGGAGAAATGTTATCAGGATTCTTATTAGTTAGAAGATACCTATCAAGTTAAATGGCTAGTTCTACAAACTGGTAAATAAACTATACTTGGATGTAAATAGTGTAAAGATTTTAGGGGAAAAATATTGATAAATATAAATGGAGTAAAGGTGAAGAATTTAAATGGATGTGCAACATTATTAGAATGGATAAAATAAGAAATGATGGTAAATTCCAACAAGTGGAGGTGGCATCAGTTGAGCTTAAATTAATTGGGTGACTACACGTTAGAGCATGTGTTGAGTGGATCTATAGAAGTGCCTGGTCTAGTTGCATTTTAATGGAACATATTAGAAGCGAGAAGAGGTAGATAAAATTTGGCCTGTATTTGGCCCTCATTTTTTACAACTCATTTTTTCCAAACTCATTTTCAACCACATATTCCATGGGAACCACAACTTTTATTAGCTTTTCAACTGTACATTTTATCAATTTTTATCAAAATTTACTAAAAAAATAATCTAATTTTAGCAAGATCAAATGGGGGCTTAATTTCATCATACGCTTCACTAGATGTAGCATTCGATCAAATGTCATGGTGAAAAGGTTATGTGAAGTCATTCCCTAAATTATAGTGTATAAATCTTGGTTTTTTTTGGGATGGGTAGAAGAACCCATATATAAAATTTGATATTGATTTTTCTTTCCTTAAATCTATCATGCCTACCAGTTTGGCGTATTCAGATGCAAAACTTAAATTGCCATATTATCCGCAGACTGCCGTTCACCGAAGCTTTGCAATTGCAGACAATCTTGGTGAAGTTTCTGCAAAGGCCCAGGTTGACAATAAAATATCATTCTTGAAATTGTATTAAGTGTTTATTCATGTTATTCAATCTGATTATCGGTTGGGTTTCAGATCCAAACAGTGTGCTTCGATAATCTTGGTCTGATGCTTGCTGCAGGCTTGAACATTTTGTTTAAAAACAATCAGAGGTTTTTGCTCTCGACTTCTTACTATGAATTCATGCAAATATGATGCATCTTGAGTATTTTACACTTTTCCTCCACGTGTTGAGATTCCATTTTCCAACATGAAAATGTAGTATGTGCTAATATATGAAAATTTCTGCTTAGATTGTTATCAGAAATCTGTTTCCTATAATAGTTTATTGAAACATATCAGTGTTCATGTTAGGATTTATTTACTAACACATTATATTTTCTATTTGATTGGAAAGATTGCAAGCAGGTCTACCATTTGTCGTGTACCCAATCTTCTCGGCTATTGATCTTTTTGGCATTTATCAAGGGCTAAAATATGTACATCTGCAAACATTGACTAAGGTTAGTTTTAACTGTTGCAATAAATCAGTTGATGTTGTATCAGTATGTTATACGTCACAACTCAAGTTCTTGGGAGGTTTTTTCATATATTGACGTAAATAATGTACTTTTGAAATTCGTACATCTATCGTGTGTATTAACATTTTCATAGGTCAAGCAAATCAAACCTATTTTCAGACATAAGATATAAAAACAAAGTGATAGTGGCTAGGAAAGCTCCGAATATATTACCCATCTTGTAAATCTCTTGTATACTTGTCATTTCCAGTTAGTAGTAGCTTCTGAGTAACAATCCAAAAAATGTTCATCTGTAAATTTATTACATTTTTAACTCACTATATTTGTCCAACATGCAAGTGTTCTGTTTAAGTACACTATACCGTGTCCACTAAAACAAAAGTTTGACTTCAATTGTCTTGAAGATTAAATTTTAATAAACATTTCGCCTCTCTCTAACAGCTTTAGCTTTTTTAGATGGAGTGGTTAAACATGGACATGACAAAAGACTTTGATTCAACTCTCGCTGCCTCCCATTTGAAAAAATGGTGCACATGGCTGACCTTCGATAAAAATGATTCCAGCCTCTGTGTGTGGAACACAATTTAAATAAATAGGTCCGTCCCCTCTAACAACTTGAGCTTTTAGATGATGTGGTTCAACAAGTTAACGTGGTTATTTATTTAAATTTAGTACTCATATCATACCCTCGTGAGTAAGCTAAATTTACTTTTTCATCTAACATTCAACCCATGCACAATTTTCATAAATGGATGATGGTGAAACTTGAACGCAAGATCCGTACCTGCTCTAGCACCATGTTAAACAATCCCGTCTAATAGCTTAAACCGTTATAAAGGGAACTAACTTATTTATTTAAGAGTTAAAACAAATTGGTTTTTACTTGCTAATGTCGTGTTTAGGTTCACTATATTTTCAATACCATGGCAAAGACCCATTCAACCTTATCCGCTATGTAATATATTTAAGAATCTTTTTCCTACTTTCTTGTCCAGGATAGGCTTGAGATGATAATGAACACCTGGATTAATCTTGGATATGTTCCTTCTCCAGCTGAAGTGAGTAAAAAGGAAGGCGTTGATTTCTTTTGGAGCAAAGGTGAGGTTTCTCTTCTGAACGTAGCCATACCCGTCTTTAGCTCGTTCTCTTGAGCTGTCTTCAAATCAGATATAGCTTCTAAGTAAGATTTTCACTAGGCAGGGAGCTACTGCCCATTAGAATTGGTTGCTTAAATCCCAAGAGTCAAATACCCAAGCTATCAATGATGACAATGCGATTGTTAAATGATGAGGATTTCTACTTCATATGCATGGAGAGCCTCACTGAAAGATTCAAGAAAATAAGAAATGTGAGTATTTTCAAGGCACTTTTACGCTGCACTGTTGCATACTTGCATCATTATTTCATATTTTCTGTACTGTTGCTAAACATATTGGGAATTAAAGCATAATTGGCTAAGCTTAATAAATTTACTTGTAATTAAATAGGCAAGTTTTGAAACAAGTAATTTGTTTTATTGACCAATATTGGAAATAAGTTATCCAAACTTACATATATTTTTGGCTTGGTCAATCATGCTCCAAGTTTTTGTCTGTTGTGTCTTTTAGGCTGTTGTTACAAGTATTTCTGTCTTCTGCTCATCTCATATTCAACCATGTTAACAAAATTGCAGCACGGCATTCTTCTTTGTCTACGGGAAGGGGCTAGCACTGCAGATGTGATCATGGGTTTATTGCAGGTAAAGAACCTTCTTTCATAATTTTTCCTTTGCATGGAAGTACATACTAAATTTTTTTTTTTTCACTAATCTGTCCATTGTACATTGTGTTATTTTGAAACAGCTGTAGGAGCTCGTCTTGTTTTGTTCATGTCTTTTGTTGATTGTTAACTTGTATCCATGCAATGTGTAGGCATGTTATTTCCGCAACAGTCTCCTACTAAACAGGAACAGTTGGGAGAATAGTTTTGAAGGATGTGATTTCTCTGATTCAGATGTTAGGCAATGGTTTAAATTGAAGGAAGACAGCAAACAATCTGCGCAAGTTAATCACGTCCTTTTGAATGAACAGATGTCAAGATTGGGTTGGGCATATAAAAACATTCTTTTGAGCACACAGGAACAGGCACGATATAGTTTTGTAGCCGACTGATTTTGTGTTTTCCTTTCGTTTTCTCCTAGATGTTCTTAAAAAGGGGAGCTAGGAGAAAAAAACAAAAAAAAAGGGATAATTTTTGACGATTTTTATCTTAGAATATAGTTTCCTTTTTTCATAACATTTGTTTCCCCTTTTACTGGGAAATCGGGTTTCCTGAAAAATGAAAAGAAAACACTTCTCTTCCGCCTCACTTTCTCTCTTTACGACTTTTTAACACGAGGAAAGGAGGTTAAGTTCTCTGTTTACTCTCCCATTTTTTGGTACAATGTTTCCCTGCACTTTTCTCATTCCTTCTTGATTCCTAATCCTTCATTTTGAAGTTCTTAAAGTAATAATATTCTCAAGTTGTGCTATTTGGTCTCCAAAAATATATCTCGGAACATCATGGACAAGTTTAATACCTAAACTTAATAGTGGAGTAGACAAACTTCTTACACACCTATTTTCTTGAATATGGTCAAATTATGTTTTCTGCAACTGCTTGTGTGTATATTCCAACTACATGTTATAATTTGATTGTATTTAGTTACTTATAAATATGTCTATTTGAAGTAAGAGATGACACATCTCTCGGTGTAATATACTCGGATAATATGTCAGTCATCTTGTTGTACCTCTTTCGTGGTTCAAATCTTGGTATCAGGGGTGTAACCTGGCCGCCAGATTTGCGTGCACATTGAGGGCTCAACCAGATGCGTGTGCCCTGCCTTGCACTTTTCTGCCTTGTTTGAGCCCCATTTTCAGTTTTGAATGTATTTTGGAATGATATATTAATTGAGAATATATGGTTAAAAAATAAGGAAAAGTTTTGGTTTGTGTGTAATATTATTTTATTGAAAAATATGTGGTTGATAAAGAAAGATAAAAATATATTTTAGAAAAAAGTGAGAATCAAACGGGGCTCAAGTCCAACAAAGTTTGGCTGTGTGATTTACACATCTAAGTATTTTCAGTTAAAGCTGGGGGATAATGAAACGAACTTGATGTCTAGGGATGAACAATAATTTTATTTGCATTCTGGAAATGATCAAAAAACAAGAAATCTATTTGTGTCACAACTCTCAAGCATCGAGGCAATGAGGTTGTGGTTAATCTATACCATATTTAAATTTTGGATAATTCTTAAATAGATTATAAAGAACACTGATTGTATTACATATACATAATTGTTTACATATAATGATGTGGTGAGATACGACTCGATTAAAATTTCTTCAACAAAAATAGAAAATAAATAAATAAAATTCCTAACATTCTTTTTGACACCTCATTTATATGTAAATCATTATGTACAAATAGTATCATTTAAAGAACATTGAGCATAAAAGTTCCAACTATCACATTTTGTACAAACAATTATGATTTTACAATAATTTTTTAAGTGTTTGATTGGCAGAGATTATTTGAAGTAAAATTATTATTTTTTCTTTTTGGAGAATTTGTAATTAAAAAATAAAGAAAAATTATGAATTCATGTGTAAAATTTTAGTTGAAAATGACTTTTCCACAAGGGTCTCAATAACTTGTTCTTTTACTCCATATGTGGGTATTGTGCCCTTATTTGGTACCCATTATTTTTAAAATATATATTTTTATCTTATTTTTAATTACACATTTTCAAAAAAATAATATTACACACAAATTTAAAACTTTTCCTTATTTTTTAGTCATACATTTTTCATCAAATCACTATTTGAAAATGCATTTTTCACCAAAAAGAAAAAAAAAAGATAAACAGGGCTCAATTAAAGTAGATTGGCCATTATCAAAAACAAGAAAATGAAGTTAAAATATTATTATTTTATCCTGTCAGTACTACATCTTCCTTCCTGACTATAACTACCAATAACTGTAATATTGCCAAAACAAATCCAATAGAATAAACCACACCTTCCTCTACAGCTTAAAATTGTTTAATCCACAAATGGAAAGCTACACAAACATGTTACATAGAACTATAATTTCCTTTTGATTTCCTGAATTTTACAACTATACTGAATAAGCTAATTCAACATATAACAAGAGTTAGCCTACAACATAGAATGATAAGAGAGAAACACAGCACAAGTTCTGAAGACTGCACTAAATTTCCATCACTTGCCAATTTCCAGCAGCACAAACATAACAGACGAAAACATACCAAAAGTACTCCAAATTGTTTGGCCTAAAATATATTTGTTCATTCATGTGTTTATGTACGGTGGCATAATTTTTTTTGCTCGACTTCAATGAGAGAAGGAATTTGCATCCATGCTATATACCGAATACTCGCTTGAGCTAAGGTTGTCTCTCTCTTCATCCCAATTCAGAATCTCCCTTGAATACTTCAGCGCAGCATCAACACTATTTGGCTCCAGCCCCTTCACTAGTGATACATACAACTTTCGACCAGTTAAATCCGAGTACAGCCTCTTGAACTTAACAGCAATATAATGGAATGCCAACTGTCCTAGAGATGGGTTATTGTTTATGTTGTTTATGTTGCTGTTGGAACGATTACGACTTATCACGGGATGAAAATCATCAAACCAATCACATTGACTTAGAGGAACCTGTTCTACCATTTCCTCGAATAAGTCAAATTTATTTAGTAGCAGAAGGAAGTCTATCTGATCAAAAGTTGGATGAGTAACAACACTCTCAAAAAGCTTTTTACTTGACACCATCTTGTTGACAGAGCTCCCTTCTCCATCACTAACATACTGGTTATAGTCACTTAACGAGACACAGAAGATGACAAGTCGGACATCCTCAAACATCTCAAGCCATTTGCAGTTTTCTGCTAAACCTTTAGTCTGCAATCTAATCAGCTGAAATCTGGAAACCAGGAGATATGTTAGGAAATACCAAAGAACTAGGAATAAAAACTTCAAACCGGTTCATTAAAAAGGGCAAACGAGACAGTGATCAAAGTTGTACACTGTAGTAGTTAGGTGATTTATGCTTAATACACATGGTGTAGAGCGAGGAACACAAATCTTCAAATCAATTCAATTAGCATCTTAAGCTTCTCAATAAACATCCATGAGGCAGATATAACACGTTGCATTCCTTTATCAATTCTATTTAACCACAATATACAACTTACTGAAGATGTGTGGGAATTATATGCTTTATATGATGCTTGTTTAGAGCTACATTTCTCTATGATGAAATATGTGCGATCCTTATCATGAAGAGAGGGTGACCATGATGACTAGGGGAGGGTTATATTGCAGTCTATGCTTTGAAGGGGAGTTCTTACAGTCGTTGGCAGGGAGGATGATGTGAATAGGGTATAGGTACCACTACATGAATTAAGCAGACCAACTACTGAACCTCACAGTTCAGTAAAACATCCATGAATGTTTATGCATTTAAATCAATAATCTAGACATTTTGAACAATTGCAGGATGTTTGAGTGCAAATAGAGTTTTGATGTGGAAGAATCTAATA
>CAIGRL010206524.1:0-11367 GCA_903798325.1 Fraxinus xanthoxyloides | reverse complement strand
TTTCCATTGCAACAAAAAAAAAATAAAAAAAATATGACATACTGTTTCCCACAAAAATCAAAGGAATTGGAATTCCTTAAAATCAAGGAAAAGCAGGTCACGTGGGCTAAACCAAGAAAAATAATTTCAGGTGAAAAAAAAAGCTTATCAAACAGGAAAAAAAGCTGGAATTAAAAAAAAAAAAAGTTTCCATTTTCCATGGAAAAAGCAACGTATCAAACATGCCTTAGTTTGAATCTGTCTTTGCCACTGTTTGAGATCCGTCTTTTGGAAAAATGTATTTTGGAATAGTGATTTTTTTGAAAACTGTGTGATTAAAACATAAATAAATATTTTTATGTTTAAGTGTAAAATTATTTTATAAAAGAATGTGCGAATAAAAATGAGTTTCGTAGTAAATAGGGCTCAAATCATTCAAGTGAAATACAGTGAAGAAATTCACTGCTCATATATCAATAATGTGCAAATATGGCATTCTTTTGATTAAAAAATATGAAAAAAGTTAGTGATCCACATAAAATTATTTTATTGAACAAGAGCTTATATTTGTCGCTCCAATCTTTTAATCTACATAAAAGAGTATTTCAAATATTGATAAAAATAGATGTATTCTATAAATGTGTGATTAAAATTAAAATTTGATAATTTTTTTAGCAAACAAGATCCAAAAGCCCCTAAATTGCTCGTTTCACATGGTTTTTGAAAAGTCAAATTGAGCTTTTGAGACCCAAAAAGTTGTTTTTGGTCCTATTTGATTAATTTTATGAACGCACATTTGACAGTTAGAAAAGCTTTTATAGGAAACTGGTTTAATGTGACATTCCCTAAAAGCACTTCTGGAATAAAAAATAGTCTTTAAACAAAACTTATGGTAGTTTCCTTAAAAGAAAAACTTTTCTATAGGAAACAAAAGGCATGCCGGACGGGCCATAAAAACCCCTTGAAAGAGTTGTTTATGTTCGTTTTCAATCATGTTACATAGACATAAATATTGACATAATTCTTGATAAAATGCCACATGGTAATATATCATTGGACTATTTAAAATACAATTATCTTTTTCAACTAATTACATCTTGTCAACACCTATTATTTAGCATATTCGTTTTCCAATAGAATGACAGACCCCCTTCTAAATTTTTTTAGCTCAAGTTTGAACCACTTTTTATAATAGATAGAGATTTCCTAAAATGTACTTTTTTTTATAAAAAAATGTACAATTAATTCTCATTATTTTCAAAATATTTTCTCTTATTTTCAACAATGCATTCTTGAATAAATTAATATTACACACAAATTTTTAAAAAAAAATTATTTTTTAACTACATATTCTCTATCAATTTATTATTTTAATCGAATCTTGGGAACATATTAGAAAGCCGTGAGGGGTAAGATGAGTACTTAGGGACGCGTCAAAAAGTCGTAAGGGATAAGATGGTCATATGCTCTCACAAAGCGGACAGTACGTATGATATGATAACGACTGCAGTGCAAAGTCGAGTCGTTACAAAAAAAACATCTCCAAAATTCGAACTCAAGACCTCCACCATATGAAAGACTGAAGTTGAATCTTAGTACCAATTGGGCCCACACCGAAGGGGTGGATGTCTATATGTAAGTGCGCACTGGGTAAACCTCACTCCATATGCAGTAACCCGAAAACCACATAGGAGAGGTAAATCACACTAGGCAAGCCCGGTGCGATGGGCTCGACCGAATAAGTGTTGACAGGGGATTCGAATTCGTGACTTTCGATCTTCCACCAACTCGGCCCATATTTTATTGATTGAATGTGCGATTGATAAAAAAGGAGAAAAAAATAAATTAAAATTGTGAGCCAAAAATGGGCTAAGAAAAAAATTTAAAATAACGATGGTTAAACATGAGCTAAAATCCGCATTTCCCTTTAATAGGATCTTTCCAAAACCTCAAACCTATACGACGTCGTCCCAATCTGGCTTCTTCTCTACGATTCCTCTCATTTCCTCGTAATGTTGAAGAACTTTCCGTTATTTAACTCTAGTCGATCAGCAGGCCATCGCTGTCTACATTGCAGCTTCTGCCAGCAAAATCTCTCCCTCTCTCTCGCACTCATACACATTGTATATACTTTTTTTGTTTTCTCTCTCTAGGGTTTTCTTAACCGCGTCTACTTTGAAAATTTCTTTTGACAGGTAATGTATGATTATCGAGAATTCAAATCGAAAGCTATAAATTTTTATCTTCCAACCAATCTCCTTTCTTGTTCAAGGTATATATCCGTATCTATTAGCTTTTTCAAGATTTTAAATTTATTTGTTTCTGTGTGCTGTTGCAGTTCGATATATAAAGGATAATCTGGGTTACAATTTAGAAGGTATTTTTAAAAAACTTGTCTTTTCGCAGTGTAATTTTGCTTCGTGGCGAATTCGGTCATTTTAGTGCTTTCTTTTGAATTTTGAAAAAAAAAATATTTCTCTGAATTTTGTGCTTCTCAGTTATTGTGCTTGTCCATAAATGGTCTTTATATTTTTCATTTGGCAATGTGTCCTTTTTATACTCTTGAACCCCGATTATTTCGTTTTCTATTAATACGGTTGAAATTCGTCACGAGTTTTGGGATTTTGATCTGTTATGGTTGACTGACTGATTTGACTTAATCATTTGTGTCTTTGTGCTATTTTATGCAAAGACTCAGTATTTGTATGTGAATTGGCTATTTACCTAATAATTTACTGTTTTTTCCTCCATAAATTCTGCCACTGTTTGATTTAGCTAAAAATCTGAATTTTATTATATTTTGGTAAAAGTTGATGAAATGTGTGATTTAAAAGTGATAAAAGTTGTTGTCTCATTAAAATTATTTATTAACTTTGAATCAGATTTTTATCAACTTTTTTAGCTAAACCAAACTGGGGCTATGAGTAGTGTTCTGCCCTTGTTCTATTAGGGTCTGGTTGTGTGTTTTGGGTACTGGTTATGGGTTTTCTTAAAGTACCAGTTTCGGCGTGTACGAGGAGTCCAGTTTCGGGTGGTTTTTAGATGGGGTTTTTAGAAGAGTCTGATCCATGCTTAACTTTCTGAATAAAGTTTCCCTTTTCAATTAAGTTCAGCAGTGGTTCCACATGCATTTTATCTGGGGTAGTTCTCCAATGAGATTCCAACATATTAACTTATTGTTTTTGTTCATTTTTATGCTTGGTATTTATGTATTTTAATATAGTAGGGCATCTTTATTCAGATTCAAGGTGCTGAGTTAAACCCACAATTCACCCGTCCACTTGAGCAATTTGAAGCCATGTATAACGAGGGAGCCCTAGAGTTTATTGGTGATCAGGGTTTGTATTATCCTACTGCCACCAATTATGGATATATAGGTACAGATAAATATGTCCTACTCTGATGTCCTTTTTGTTGAGTATGAGTTTACAATAATTTAGCCTTGGAACTTGATAGATGCCACCTTCTGCTGCATTTTTGGTAGGATTTGAGTCACCTGCTAACTGGAATGACCACCATGGAATTTTTGTTTTGGATGGCCAAGATTTTCAGTACACTGTGAGTGGCATTCTAAGAAATTTATGATCTGGATTCTTCTCAAGTTATTGAATATATGGATCTTGTCTTGCAGGGTTCGCCAAATGAATGTTTGCCATATGTGTATTATACACCTAACTATGGTTATGCACAGGCTTCTTATAACCCGTATAATCGTTACATACCTGGTTCTATGATAGGAGTAGATGGTCCACTTGTAGGTGGCCAGCAGTACCACACCATTCCCTCTTACGAGATTCCTGTTTCTTCGACTGCATATGTGCCTATGGTTCTTCAATCTAGTCGTGATATTATCGATAATGCTGCATCTGTTAGTCAAGTTGATGGTCAAGCTCGTAAGCACAATTTGTCTTCAAAATCTCCAAATTTTACTCGGACGTCTTTAGGGAATGTTTCTAGTTCGACTAATTCATTTAGAATGATAGCTGATGGAACTAGAGGTAACAATGGATCTAGCAACAATCCCATGCCTCATGAAAGTGGTAAATCTGGTGGTTTTTCAGGTCCAGCATCATCACAAATTCACCAGGTAAGACTCTGATGAGATAATGGCTGTTGCAACAGGAGATATTTACTTGATTTTCAGTGTCCATGTTATTTTGTTCTCTCATTTCTTTTTTGTCTATGTGGTTTGTGACATATTCCCTTGATCCTGTCTTTGACAGGGTAGAGGTTCTCAACCTGTAAAAAATGTTTCAAATGGGAAGGCATTTTCTGGTAGTACTCAACCGCAGGTTGCTCTTCCTCCTGACAATGGATTGTCTGGTTCTGAATCGAGTGATCATGCTTTGGGATCTGTAGATGAAGTTAGACCAAAGTTACTGTATAAGAAATTTCCGGATGATGTAAAAGTCAGTCCTGATAAAGTCGAACATAATTGTGTGCCTAAAACTAACAAATCAAAAAATCAATTGGTGGTTAAATCGTACACAACAAGGGCTGGAGATCCTGATGAACAAGGAAACATAACTATCCATATCAATCAGTATAGGAAGGGTGGTTTTGCTCTTGATTACATCTATGCAAAGTTCTTTGTGATTAAATCATATAGTGAGGATGATGTGCACAAGAGTATAAAATACAATGTGTGGTCATCTACGCCTAATGGAAACAAGAAGCTAAATGATGCTTATAAGGATGCTCAGATAATACCTGCTGCAGATTCTAGAGGCTGCCCAATCTTCCTCTTCTTTTCTGTGAGTTACATTATTTGACTTAACTCTGTTTAGCACCTATATTATGTCTCAATCGCTATTTTGCTTTTCAACGACTTTTTCCATTATGCATTAATGTTACTGATTAGTGCTCGTCTCTTCTTTTGCTAAAGGTTAATGCAAGTGGCCGGTTCTGTGGGGTTGCAGAGATGATTGGTCCTGTGGAATTTCATAAAGATATGGATTTCTGGCAGCAAGATAAATGGAGTGGTAGCTTCCCTGTGAAGTGGCACATGGTAAAGGATGTACCAAACCCCAACTTCAGGCACATTATACTAGAGAATAATGAGAATAAGCCAGTGACTAACAGCAGAGACACACAAGAGGTATGTTTGCATTTTTCTGTGACCCAATAAATCAATAAGAAGATTATTATTAGTGAATGTTGTGTGTGATTTTATTCATATTTGATGCCATCTCTTTAAGTTGACTTCTTCTAAGTGATTATGATAATCCGGTCAAATCCATTCATTGCTTTACTAGTTATGGAACTATATGAGAACAGCTGTTTTGGCTAGCTAAATAACCTCATTCAGTAGTTTGTTCCTCATCGACCCAGTTCTTGTTATGTTCTCAGTTCTGTTGATTAAGATTTTTTCAAGAGTTACTAGCAGTTCGTATTGCCTCTTGTAAATTTACATTTTAAGGACTGTCCAAATCTGACCCATTTATTATATGAATGTAGTGTAGTGTGCGTCTGTGGATTCCATGGATCTTAGATAGTACAGGTTTGCAGTTGTTCTAATTTTACACCAAAACTGATTCTACTGGAGACCGAAGCAGCAGTTGTAAGTGAGCCTGTTTGAAAAGTCATAAATTTTAGCTCCTGTAAAAATAGAAAGACTTCCGTTTGGAAACTTTATAAATAGGAATAGTTGGAGAAATAGTAGTGGGTCCTACGAAATGTTTGGTTTTGACTGAATTTATAAATCAATTTATAATTTGTATCCAAATGGTCTGTTAATTTTAGCCTTTTACTTGAAACAATCCTAGGATTGTTATTAACAAACATACATTGGTTTTAGATTGGTTCTTCTATAGTGCAAGTTTTAGCACGTTGTCCTGCCTTTTGTTTGTGCAATATTTAATAGAACTCAAGATTTCTAATACTTGACCGGACGATTTCTTCTCTTTTAAATCCAGAAGTCATTTCTGTCTTGATTTGATGACAACGGATCTCTAGTTTACAATTTTGATAATTTTGATTAGCTTGCCAATATGATAATATCTGTTGATGTTCAGATAAGCTACAAGAAGGGGCTGGAGATGCTGAAAATATTCAAAAATTACACTTTGAATAGATCCTTACTTGACGACTTCATGTTTTACGAAAGTAGACAGAGGATCCTACAGGAAGAGAAATCGAGGCTGCTAATCAAGGGAGACGGAAATCCATACCTTCTACCGATTTTGGATCCTCCACGCAAGTTTTCATTACGTGATCTTTCTTCTGGTGGGCATGATGAAGTAACCAGGAACGATGTCAACAACTCTAGTGTAATTAAGAGGAATGAAGTTTCTTCGGATGCAGAATGGGATAGCTCTGAAAAGAATGCCTCAGCTCCTATAGAACAGGTTTCCTTGGATACTGATGACAGCAACTCAACCACTGCGAATGAAAACTGTAAAGTTCTAGCAGATGATGAAGCAAACGCTGGTGATGAATTAATGATCGGTTCATTAAATATCACATCAAAAGGGTCTGATTCAGAGTGTCTGTTGACTGCTACTACTGCAGTAAATACCGAATCAGTCAATGTTGTCACAGTAGGGTCTGTGCCGGTCAAAGTTAATAGTTTCGCCCAATCTTCTGGCCTTTTAACCGTTGGAACAATCCCACTTGATACTAGAGCTCTTCGCGGGGATGTGAGAAAGATAGGGCCTCAAAAAGGTTGATCCAAGGGTGAATCTGGATGGCTAACATTTTTTATGGGAAATATTTGCAAATTTTTTGTTGTGAATTTGAGGTTATCAATCATACTTGGTCGTGGCTGTAGGTATGTCGAGTAATATACACCATAGATGAGGTGTGTTTTGGTTTGTAGGGTTAAGGTGTGTGTTGGCTGATTCTATATTCCGATCGAATCCAGCGTAGATGTATATCAAAGTTTTAGCTTTTTGTTACATTTAAGGTTGCCTGAAAATTCTAGCAGCAGCATGGAATTATTTTGATGAAACATCGATTTTTGTAGGTTATTAAATTGAAGTCGAGAGCTATTATTTTGTTTGAGAAACGCAAATGATCGCAATAGTAATGTATCTTTGAATAAGGATTACAATGGAGAGAAGCAGATGAGCTGAGAACTTAGGGAAAATATATTAATCAAATACAATTAATTGACAATTTCCAATAAAAACAAGTTATATGCATTTCAACTTCCTGAAATTCGTTTTCTTTTCACCCAAATTTCATTTTTGCAATTAAACGGATCTTTATATTCATACTTATTTCTGGCTTGCAAGTCGACTCTGTTACATAGCAGGGTAGAAAATGTACGCATATAACATTGTACATTTTCATCTCACGATAAGGGAAATGATCCCAAAGGGGTGGGATGAATCTAAGCAGACCAAGAAAGTAATGAATCTAGATGAATACAAATCTATACAGTATTCTAGCTAGCTCTAGTATACTATAAAAATGACCAATTCTTGAGTTCTTTTAACAGTCATATAAGGAATTCTCTGCCAGAGACTGGGGCATTCCGTCTTGTAAACAATCAATTGGAGGTATAGTTAATGTCTCTTGAGTACCATATGCATTCCAGCAAAAAGGGTCATCGACCAATACACCTTCATAGGGCAGCAGCTCCACTTCCGACATTGTAATGTTCGTGCAGGCGACACTGTCACTACAGGCGAAATGTATTGGAGGACTTCTTACATCATAAGTTCCCTTAATGTTTCTGTATGTCACATCCGTCAAGTAAACGGCAGAGGTTTGGTTCCGACAAGCTTTTGATAAGCAGTAGTACTGATCAACAATGAGGCAGTTTCTGACATTTTCCATCTGGATATTCTCGAACCAGATGTCTGTCACCGACCCCGATCCTCCTTGCCACGTCTTGATTCTCAGTCCGTTGTCCGAGTCTTTTATGATTGCATTGCGAACTGTAATGTTGGAAACGCAAGCGCGAGAATTTTGCACGCCTAAGCTCCCAATGCTGCGTAAAAATGGTTGAATGAGATTTCTAAGTTCATACTTTTTTTTTTTATTCTTTGTTGATAAAAATAGGAACCACAGATGTACAATACCTGATACCGTGACTCGGTCCACATGTAACGGCTTCGATATCAACATCTGAACAACCAGTTCCAATTGAGATGCAATCGTCCCCTGTTTTATCATAAAAAAATACAGCCTAATTCAGTTACCAAAAACAAAATATTGTGATTATTGAAACAAATTTAAGAATTTGAGAATTTTTCGCTACCATTTCCGATCACAGAGTTGTATATTCCGACTGATTTTGTGTTCTCAATGTGAATTCCATCCGTGTTCGGGCTCAGCTTAGGCGAAGATATGGACAACTTATCGATGAGTACTCCTCGGCAGCCATCGAATTTCATGTGAAACTGAGGACTGTTTTGGATTCGCAAACCCTTGACCACTAAATTGGAGCTCATGAAGAATCGAATCAACTGGAGAAAAGGCATCAAGATTGTTACTTGCTGTTATAGTTTTACTCAGATAATTGACACTATTTACACTTACTGCTGGGCTTTCACATGGTCCGGGCAATGTCGATCCACCAGGGCCCTGAAGTTGGAATTTTTATGCGATTAGTTGCATTTTTTTGTGGTTGAAAATCATCTAATGCCAAGTAGTATCAATGTTTTTACCTTGTGAGGTTTGCAAGGAAGATCCCACCACTTTTGGCCATTGCCTTCAATCGTTCCGGTACCGGTGAGAGTCATATCATCGAGCCGATAAAACACTAGCCATTGCTTACTGCTATCTGATTTTGGCCAGCAATCCGGTCCATTAGGCGGCATTAGTACCCCGTCCACCTTCGCACATTCAAAACTCAAAATTGTTGGTTTAACTCCTAAAGAAATTTCATGTTGGTCAAGAATTTTCAGTTCAACTTACTTGGAAAACTAGTCCTGATTTACAAGGGCCTGAAAAAATTGTTGAAGTGATCATGAAAGTACCATCTGATGGAACCAAAACAACACCTGATTCCACTTGACAGGCTTCCTTCCAAGCAGCCTGGAAGGCGGCAGTGTCGTCATTGTCACCATCACCAACTGCCCCGAAAGACCTAACGTCGAAAATGCAGTCGGTGGTCAAGTTTCCTGGATCACTCATGTCAGACGGGGCCGGAGCATAGCTCTGGTCAGAAGGAACTGTTGGAGGATAATCAGGAGGTTGGGAAATTGGGTCTTCAGGACTTGGTGCATAGGCAGGTGAAACCATATTTGAAGTTTTGCTCTTTTGCTTCTTGTGGAAATGATACCTCCCTTCCACATTGCCTAAATTTTGACAAATTACAAGCATAACCATGCATAAAAGCATTAAGGAATGATGAATCTTCATTGGAAAATTCCTACTTTTTGGAGAATTTATTGTGAAAACTAATATAGAGAGCTTAAGAATGTGGTGTCAAGAAACCAAAAGTAAGTAGAAGCCATAATTTATACTAAAAAAAGCTCAAAAGGTCCAAGACGATAAGTTTTCGTACAGAAAGTCGACAAGTGTCGTGTTCTGGTTGATCCATTCATCGTTCTCAATATCCCATTTTCAATAGGAATACTTCTGAGGAAACTATGAGCTCTAGGAGTATCGTTTCCGTGGCAAATTTGGCAGTGAGTTTCTACTGTTGAAACTGATAAATGTGTTCACTCTTTGCTCCTTTAAATAGGCAAAGTCGATAAATTTAAGCATTGAGGACTCTTTTTATTACATTAGTTTCTTTGTAATGTTGTACGCTTTTATCTAGTTCAAAGTATCAAAAACATCCTCTTCGTTTGAACTTCCAAGACGTAGTTGCCATTATTTTTCTATTTTTTGGATCCAACATAAAAAATGAATCTTGTGGCTGTATCTGTATGTTTGGTATTTTGTGTTTCAGTGTATTTTCAGATCCAACATAGAAAAATGGAATTAAACACTATTTTTCATATTTTTTTTGTCCTACTTGATTAATTAATAATGCAGCAAAAGGTTTTTTGTAGTACTATCCATTTATCTCTTGTAAAGTTCACAAATTTCCTAATTAAGAAGATATTGCCCCATTTTTAGCTTTTCAAAATTACCATTAGTGTATGACCATTTTAACATTAACTTTCAAGCAATGACTTGTGTGTCCTTTCGGATTTTCTCGACGGTGGGTCTTCGAATTTAATTTGTCTCAATTAGATAATTGGTTTTCAATTTAGTCTCCAACTTCGTCACTATATCACATCCTATCACCAATCGTCATTCAAATTGACAAAAAGTTGCTTAGTTCACAGTTATATGTATCCCTACATTTCAACCTGGAAATGAAGAAAGTAAGATGAAGGTTATGACAAAGTCATTAGATTAAAAGGTTAAATTGTATGTTTTTATTTTATTTTAACACTTCTAAAACGTGGTTGGTTAGTAACCTAGCATGTCACCAACTATTAGGTGGAAGCTTTGTTGCGGAATGATTGCCATTTAAGCACTTTTCATTAATTTGAGATACAATGGATGAAGGAGTGGTAAAGTTTGAACTTAAAATTGTACTTCAGTGACCCAATTGAGATTTTTCTGAAAGTTCAATGACCACATATAAATTTTTTCCGACCCCAATAAATGAGGTTCTCCTATGTCATCCCATATAGGGTAATTGATATTTCTTTGAACAATGCTTCATATAGTACGCAGTATCATATCGAAGATTATAGACAGAATCGACGTACACTATGTAACTCCTCTATTATTTGAATGTCACAATTTGATTCCAATAATGCACATATATAAACACTAAATATATGTATGTGTACATGTGTAGAGTGAGAAAGTTAGATAGACCATTGAGATTGGAGGGGTGTGGTGTGTTGTGGTGATCATCATATTAAAAGAAAAGGGTAATGAAATGATGCAATCTTTTGTATTGAATTTGTGGTTTTCATGTAAAAGAAAATGAGTCTCGTGACTCTTTATTGTTGTGTAGTGACTTGTGGCCATGGAACTTGGAAGCATATAGTTGGTGCACGATAATAGAATAATTTACATCATTCACGGGGTGCATCAATCTGGTTTGTACGTTAACACCGCCAAATCAAAGTTGAGATTTTATTTGTATTACTACTTTCAAGAGATGACTTGATTAGAAGGATGTACGCGAGAACCAAGCACAATGTGAAGACAAACTCGAGAAACAAGTACCGACGGCTATAATTTTGGAAAACGTAAGCGATGGACGTTGATCTTTATGGAGAGAAAGCAACGAGGATTGGTTCTCGACAAAAATATATGTTGTATGATGTTTACAGTAGTACTAATCCGTGTGGAATTGTTTATCGTAGTATAATGTATAAATGTTCGTCTTAAACTAACTATTCCAATTAATTCAACTACATTACAAAGATTAATTCACATACATAATTAATTTTAATTCCTGGGATCCATTTGACAAAATTTATA
>CAIGRL010206472.1:0-18979 GCA_903798325.1 Fraxinus xanthoxyloides | reverse complement strand
AAGCTCCAACAATATTCACCACGCAAGAAACCAAATTAAAAAGTGACTGGACTTTCTTGTGCTTCTTTGCTATGACTATAAGAGCTAAATTGAAATTGATGCGCAAAATAATGAATATAAAAGGCACTTGGATTCTCTTTCAAAATAAGTGTTTGAATGTGGAGTTAACTGTCTTACTTAAACAAGCAAAATGAAAACGCTCTAAAATTGCCTTTCTAAATGTGCAGCAATTCAAGTTCCAGTAGCCAAGAACAAAGCGAACGAGCGAAATTACTAAAAAGAGAGGACTAGTCATACTTGTACCGAAGAATACTCAAGTTCCAATCCTCAATCTTCAATCAGGAGAATTGGGGGAACGAAAGGGATTTGAATTCAAGGGAACTAAAGGGAATTGGGGGGAAAAGGGAAAGGGAAGGGTGGCTACTGGGCTTATTTCAATATTTTAAAAGACAAGCTTGTGTTTGTTGGGCTTTTTTTTAAGGCAATTTTTTTGGTCCAATAGCCCCCACTGGGCCCTTAATGGGTCTGACCCTGATCTTGTTGATAACATGTTGTGAGAAGATGAGAGAACTCTATATTTACAGGGAATGATTATGGATATATATGATAATAATTTATAGGGCTACGAGGGTACAACTGTCATTCATCAATAACTTATCATTCACAATAATGAATTTTTTTCCAAAATCTACTATAATGGTAGGTGTTTAATGCACATTATTGAGATGAAAATGCATTTTGTAATGTGATGTGATGGAAAATATATGGTTAAAAGTACGAAAAAAATTTGAATTTACGTATAATATTATTTAATTAAAAAATGGGTGGTTGAAAATAAATATTAAAAGAATAAATTTTGGGAACGTTGACCAAACAGGCGCTAAAGTTCAGGAGTTTAGACAATGGTCAACACTCCCTGACCCACGGAAAGGAGTTCAATCAATTATCACAGTGATTAAACGGCTTTGTTAACCCCAAACGGAGTTGGGTGGATTTTTCCTCGGCTTCCACAATGTCTCGCGTACTGTCCCCTTCCCTCTTCAATTAAAATCATACACCACAGTTAATTAAAATACGGAAAATTTTGTTAAACCCACAAAACTTCAAAACCAGCACCCCACCCCCCTCAACCGCTTGCCTTCAGTAGAAACCCCCAAATTAACAGAGTAACGTTGAGAAGATTCGAGTCCGATGCGATCTTGTTGGTCGGTGCCGGCCAATGATGCTGCGGGGGAATTATTCCGTTTATGAGAATGGTGCAGATGACGTGGCAGCGTAGCTTGCTAAAGAGGAAGTCACCTTTAGGGCTCAAAAATCTCGGTAACAGCTGCTACCTCAATTCGGTGCTCCAGTGCCTCACCTATACCCCTCCCCTCGCTAATTTCTGCCTCAGATTCCTCCATTCCTCCAACTGTAAGCCTCCAATTTTATTTCTATTTACTCATTTGTTTGTTTACCTTATAATTTACTCAATTCGCATTCAACAATTGTTGTATCTTATTTATTCTGCCAAACAACTATGCTCTATCTCTCTCCTGTATATGTGCTTAATTGTATATTTGTTTGTTTACCTTATAAATTACTCAATTCGCATATAACAATTTTATCTATATACTATTTATTCTACCTAACAACTATGCTCTCTCTCCTGTATATGTGCTTAATTGTATCTATAATATATTTATTTACGGATTTTAGCTAATCTTATGCATACACATGGTTGTATTGAATGGATGCTCTAACTAGATATATTTAATTTTTAATAAATAGAGTTGATTCTTCTGAATATGATATCATTTCAAGGCCAGGAATTGACATTTCTGATTGGAAATAGTTGATACAATTGGAAAAGAATTGCTTTTAAATATTTTTATGGGAAAGTATTATATTAATACATTTCTTGATTTTTTTTTTTTCGTCATATGAGAGTTGTTGTCAATATGATCATATCTTATTTATACTTTTTTATAGGTGATGTGGGGGCATCGAAGGAGAAGAAGAGCGAGTGTCCGTTTTGCATATTAGAAAAAAGGATTGTGCGCTCATTGAGCATTGAAGCAGCATTAGATACGCCTTTAAAAATCAACAGCTGTTTGAGGATATTTGCGGAGCATTTTAGGGTGGGGAGACAAGAGGATGCACATGAATTTTTGCGCTATGCGCTTGATGCTTGTCATAGTACGTGTTTGAGGTTGAAGAGGTTACAACACCAGAGGAGGAAGGGTGGGGTTGATAATGGAGGAAACAATGGTGGGAGTGGCAATACGGTGGTTAAGGAGATATTTGGTGGGGCTATGCAAAGCCAAGTGAAATGTTTATCGTGTGGGTCAGAGTCAAATAAGGTGGATGACATTATGGACATTAGTCTTGATGTTTTGCATAGTGGCTCACTTAAAGAGGCTTTACAAAGGTTTTTTCAGCCTGAGGTCCTGGATGGCAACAATAAATACAAGTGTGACAAGTAAGCATTGCAAACTCTCTTTATCAAAACATGCATATGTATATACATACATGCATATATCCACAAACATGTAGACACGCTCACCTGCATGTGAACACACATGCACATTTTGTTATCCATACATGCATGCATCTACGTCTACATGAATACTACACGTTTCAAATGCTATGGATCCGTACGGAAGCACTAACACAAGTAGACCTATGTGCACATGGTGTTCTTTAGGCATCCATATTTTTGAAATTTTTGCTTATTTATGCGGATGGAAAACTTTTGCTTGTTTAGTTGTAAGAAATTGGTGGCAGCAAGGAAGCAAATGTCAATTCTTCAGGCACCAAATGTGCTTGTTATCCAATTCAAGGTGTGGCAATCATTGAATTATCCTTTGTTTATACTCTGATTTTAGATGCTCGTAAATTTCGATAAATGCAATGTTTTGGGCTCTTTGCAGAGATTTGAGGGCATGTTTGGTGGGAAGATAGATAAGCCCATTGCTTTTGATGAGACTCTGGTGCTTTCGAATTACATGTGCAAAGTAAGCCAGGTAAGTTTTGCAGTGATTGTTGATGTCAAAATAGTTCTTAATTTCATTGGTGGTGTCTTTTTATCCCCAAGAGAAACATAGATAAACACATACTTATTTAGAAAGAGACAAAAGTACGCTAGAAATCTTCCTCCTGATTGTACTTCTCATTATTATCCCTACGACTTTCACCCATTCTCAGTGCCCTCATCCACCTGGTAATTCTACTCGTACCTAATTATATCTCTCATCGTCATGTCCAAGCCCCTCCCAATCTCAAGACATGGCTCTCTCCTTCTATACCTCATTCTGATCTATTAAAGACATTGGATTTTTTCCTTAACTCTGTAGTCGGCTTTCTGCTTGCATCAACTCTTGATAGGCCTGGTGTATGTTAAAATATTGTGGTTTCTTGCATGTACCTGTAGAAGTTCTTCCCAATGGCTCTCAAAGTAGTTTTTTTCCAAACTGGTTTTCTTCACATCCTTGTCCTGTTATTTTGTACTTTTTAGTGTGTTTTACCCTTTTGATTTTCTGAGGCAAGCCTAGTGAAGAAAAAATGAATTTCTTGAATCAGAGTTAATTATTATAAAAACTACTTTCTGCCTCCAATCTGCTCTTCATATTTCTGTTGAATTTACGTTGTTAAACCATCCAGGAGTTGTGTATTCTAACCATCCTCTATGTTGCTGGAGCTAGGTGTATTTGAATTTCATGTGCCATATCCATCGATCTAGAATTATATCTTGTTTGGAAATTTTGAATGCATTTGTACTGGTTGTCAGATACTTTACACTGTAACTCATTGAAAATTGAAGCAAGATATGGTTAATAGCGATGTTAAAAAATTTAATCTGGATTGGATTGCATTCCTTATCATATCATGCATGATAATATGACTGTTAAGTGGAATTCAACATGTGGTTTGGCTTTTATATTTAATTGGATGTTGCAGGATCCACATCCAGAGTACAATCTTTTTGGGACCATCGTACATTCAGGCTTTTCACCCAATTCTGGGCACTATTATGCATATATAAAGGTCTTGTCCAACTCATCTATGTTAAATTGTGTATTTTTTCATGTTAGTTCACATCAAATAGCTATACTGTCATGGGCTGATTTCAGTTTACTGCCTTTCAGGATGCAATGGGCCATTGGTACTGCTGCAATGATTCCTATGTCTCACTGTCTACTTTGAGGGAGGTTTTATCAGAAAAGGTCTATATCCTTTTCTTCTCTCGTACAAAACAGAGGCCACAATCTGCCAACAATGATTTGGCAGCCAATGGATTAATTCCCCACGAGTCCAATGGCAGTAATACTACCCTGAACCAGAAGTCAGGTTATTTAGAGAAACCAGCGAGTACAAAACAGTTCTCTCACTGCCATATTGAGGCAAATACTTCTACCAAATCCATTGAGACCAATGGCCATGACACATCCATAATCCAAAAGTCAGGTTGTTCAGTGATGCCACTGATTATGAAACAAGATTACAACCACAATTCCATGACAAATAACTCAATCTCATTTAAGGTCAATAAAGGGCATTCTAGTCCAGAAAGGAAGTTTAGTGCCTTTGAGAAATCAAGTATCAAAATGCTCCCTGCCAAGGGGAATATGAAACTTCTTGTTCATAAGCGGGAATCCAATGGAAAAACTGGCAATGCTGCACCATCATTTACTTTGATGGAAAAAGATAAAAAGGTGGCGTCCTTAACTGAGAGGAATGGTGTAAGCAAAAGTAAGTCAATAGCATCAGTTCACATTGATAAGAATGGATCCTCTCCCATGGCAAGCAATAATGGAATTATTGGGAGTGTGGAACATGATACCTTAGGTGGAAGTCTATGCGGAGTCAATATCACAAAAACCATGCTGGCATCAGCAAGAACTCTGGATTGCCAGGATTTTCAGAGGGGTTGTAGCAGAAATGCCTCTAACAACTCAAGATTGAAGCGGAAAAAGCAGAGTGATCTGTGCATTTTGTTGACCAAAGATGCTAAATCATGTGCAGAAGTGGAAGCATTCAAGGAATTGTATGTACCTTCTGTCTATCAAGCTTTTAATTTCTTTCCCCACATATGCGTGTTTTTGGATGTCATCAAGGGAAAGATTGAATTTTGGACATATTTTTAACTTCTTTTACCCCGGAAGTCATTTTACATTTCATTTGCTGTATAAGTAGTTTACAGTAGTGGGCCAAAGAGGAGTAATTATCTTTTTTATATATCTAAAAATGAGTGCTGCTTTAGCCAGCAAGCTAATTCTACTATTACCTGTTTGTATTACTTTATTTTGACTAGCTGATCTAGAGGTGCAGAGTGAAACAGTTTCCTATGCCTGGCGACTTTTAAGATTTGTTTGCATCCATTGTTGAATAGTAAATTTCTTTTTTCCTTCCAATACCAACTGCCTTTTGTTATAGATTTTTCTCTCTCATCATAATTAATCATTTGTTTGTAGTGAACAGTATTATCTCTTATAATCTTGTAAGACGTGGAATCCTTTCTTTTATATTCTCTTCTTGTGGCCATGATTCTTTTATCGAAGCTTTGACATTAGTTTATTCCTGAGATAAGTTTGTTTCTTCCAAAAAATTCCTCTCTATTTTCATTGGGAAAATTACACCGCTGACCCAACCTTTGTGTAATGTAGCACCTGGATCCCCAACCTTCCACTGTAGACTAGGTCTGGTGTGAAATTCATCCTTGTCGTATTTCAACTCTTATGGGAAGCTATCATATTTATGGCTGTATAGTTTGAAAAAGTTTCTATATTCCGATAAAAAGTGAAGAAGGTGATTTTACAGATTTATTTTGTGGCTTGATTGTGGAATACTTTGCTTCTTGCTACGAGTACTGATGATATTTCAAATGGACATCGCTCATTTTATGCTTTAACAAAATGGTAACTAATTATTACTTTTGGTATCTTTCAGAATTGGGAAAGAAGCTTCCTTATTTCTGCGATCATGTGGTTGGTCTGATGAAGTTTATAAATTCATGCATTTGAGCAAAAAGTTGTGTGCACAAGAAGCTGGCAGTGAGACATTAAATGACCATGATAAGAAGTAAGTTTTTGCATTTCTGACACTGTTTATCTTTGGAGTTTGTTCATTTTTGTGCAAAGTGGCATTTGATGTATTGTGCCTTAGTATAATTGTTCTGGTTTTCGATTGGCATGGACTAGTAATTTATTGCTAGCAACTGTTCGCAATCCTCGTGGTCTCGAAATCACAGGATCCATTGGACACAATAGCCAAGGATAGCCTGACTACGGCGGTAAGGGATTTGCATCGCATTCTTTAATTAAAAAGCAGACACAATAGCCTAGGATAGCTGGACTACGGCGGCGCCACCGCATCTAAATTTTACATTGAAAAAGAAATAGATAAAGTTAGCGAAATACTTAATACGAAACTTTACGATCGAAAGGAAAAATCTTGGAGAAACCTAGACTAACTTTCCACTAAGTGATACCAAAAAGCCTAATATGAAGGAAGAACATAAGAGAAGATTGCCTTGCCATTGTTGACCACTCTGAAGCAATTGTTACAAGAAAGTCAAAGATTGACATAGGAAAGGAGATGAGGAGATAGCTGTGAAATAGGGGGAAGCGAGAGAGACGAGGAAATTGGGCATGCTACTTGTGGGGAATTTGGGAGGGGGTAGGAGATGAGGCTTCTTTAGGAAATTGGTGGGAGTAGTGGAATGACCCCTTTTTGGGGTAGGGAATTGAAGGTCTCAAGAGGGTCGAAGCTAAATTCAAGATCATCAAAAGGAAATTTATTCATTAGGTTTAGGGATGAAAGAATTGTCATGTATATGGCATACTAGTACTAAATCCCGAACTAGTACGAAGTTAAAAAGAACTAAGCGACTTTAAGAAGTAAGTTCCTCGCATATATTGGTAATGTACTTTCCATTATAGTCTCTGCCTTTTCTCTGCTTAACATTTTTGCAAAGAGAATTGGTCAAAATTTTCTCCCTTTATTTGTAACAAATGTGCAAACCATTTGAGAAACCTATAAAGTCAAATTATCTAACTTTATAGAAACATAGATTAACTTCAAACAAATTTGATTATTTATAGACCAAGTCAGAGCCATTCTCCATCAAGGAGTAAGCCCAGCATTTGACATTAACTAGCTAGGGTTATATTGCCCCGTTTCAATAGCAACTTAGCGTTGAATAATCTCATGGAGCAAGTCCATATACCATGTTGTTTACTCTTCCCATAGTGGAGGAATCATAGTTTCTACAAGTGGAAAAAGTTGGTATGATGTCCTTACCCTTCTCTCACTTCATTCTTGACAAGTAAGCTACAACCCAACAGGGGCTCTATGAGAAAGATCAATGGAGGAAGAGGAGGATGCTCCATGGGGCATTTCCCTTATTGATTGCTTTGATAACTAGCAGTCTCAAAGAAGATGTTGTGAAGAATTTAAACTATAAGTCATCGGCTCTGCTTTAAGCAAATAAAAAAACCGACACAATTATACTATTGTATTAGAAGGCATAACACAACCGTTATACCCCACGTTTAAGCGGTTGAAATTTAGACATTCAGGTTGAGTGGCACGACAATGCATTAATTACTCCTAGAATCACGTGCCTCGATAGTCAAGAACTGTAGAGTCGTGGCATAGAAAATTCCATTAGATCATGTTAGCTCTCCATGTTTGGATTTGGTATGGATATAAAAACTAACTTCGTTATACTATTCTTGATGATGAATTGATTTGTTAGCTTTGTATATGATATTGATCCCATTTTGCTATCATCAAGAAGCAAGTCATTTTTGGAATGTGGAGACCAATCATCTATATGGGATTAAATCCCAAGTTATTGTGATATAGAAAAATCTTATGAGACTATGAAAGTGAATATTTTTTAATTTCACGCTAATGCATTTCTATTATAGTTTCTATTTCATTCATATAAAAACAACCACAATCAAGTCAAAATGTTTCATCTTGATCCAATGAAAGGAGTAGAAGTCATACAAGCCCATGAGTCAAAATCATCCTACATTTAAGAAACGTAGTTGCACTTCTAACAAATTTTATCAATATCAAGTTGTCAAAATCATCTTACTTTTAAGAAACTTCTAACAAATTTCATCAATATCAAGTTGTTAACCATCTCATTTAAGTTAAAAATCTTTTCGTTGCTCTGATGCCACGTGAAACATCACATTTAAGCTATTAGAGAGGGATCATGTATTTTCGTTTAAATTTTACCTTTCAATATTAGATCATCGAGAGTAATTCATTCATTGAATATATTGCAAAGTACCAACGAGATTATGGAAGTAAAGATTGCATTTATTGACATTACACTATTCATTGTAGTTCTTATTATGCTTTGCTCAAATAGGCATGCCTCGTGGCCGCCAACTAAAAAAGAATGAAGTCACACAAGGCTCGCACCCTACATTACCTTGCCTTCCTAAGGCTAGGCCGAAGCAATAAGACTGAAGGGCAAGGTGATTTAGGTGTCTTCTCCGGAGCAACACCACCTCATTCAAAGCGTCATGTCCGAGGCGAGGCAGCACATGTTGCCGCGGCGTATTTTCGAAGCCCCAAACCTTTGCTCATTGGCAGCTTCAAAAAATGTCACTTCAGTCAAGAGATCTTCCGTACGAAGATATGTAGTACGATTGATAGATTTGGCAGCTCTATAATAAGAGCTTTTAGTTGAATTTACATTCTACTTTTTAGATGACAGGCCTAGGACAACTGGGATTGACGCTTGTTGAGCCTGACCCATGAACTGTTGAGATGAGGCCACGTGTCAGGCATTCAATGGGCATAACTTCTAGCATAAAAGCCTACCCTTAGAATCTTCCAAAGGTAATGCAATTATACATATCTACACAATAGTGCTTGGTATTCTCTCTTCAACTCAGATTTATTACTCACGTCCATTGTCACTCCTACACCCAAAAATATCTTCCACCATTGATTGACTTGATCGTCGGAGTGTTCGGGGTCGCCTCATCCACTGTCAGAGATACGGCCATGTGCATCTAACGCTTTGTCCATGTGTGCACGAAAGTTATGGGTGGACGGAAGTAGAGCCGGAATCTACTGGTCACGTGTCTCGCTTGATTTCGAGGTCAACAATTCCTACTCCTTTTCCACTTATGATTACGTGAAATATTTTGTTCAAATTGTCCCCTTGATGCATGTAGGATGATAAAGCCATTTAAGAAGCCCATGTAGTCCACATATTGGAACTTTAAGAAACCTAGCTTCACTTTGAACAAGTTTGATCAATTTAGAAATTTCTTATAATTTCTCAATTACTTTTAAGAGTTATCATTTTCCCTTTGCGTTAATGCTTGGATGATATTGATATTCATGATATTGCGTCGAGTAGTTCGTTGTGAGGTTCATTTATTGTATTTACATGAAAAAGATTTACCTGTCTTTATGAGATTAAATCCATAGTGAATTGCGAAATAATAAAAACAAGGAGATCGGTAGTAAATATTGTTGCAATTCTTGCTATTGCATTGTTCATTTTAGTTCTTAATGCTATTCTGCTCATTATGTAAAAAAAAAAATCACTCAAAATGTTCCCCTTTTATCCTAGAAGGGTATGGAACAAGGTCAAATCGTCAAAATCATTGTACTTTTAAGAAACATAGATTCACTTTGAACATATTTGATCAATTAAAAACTTCTTATAATTTCTCATTGATTCTTGGAGTTATCATTTTCCATTTTAATGCTTTATCAACTTCAGAAGTCATCCAAATTTCATTTTAACTTTCTTGCTTGTTTCATTTATGGACCCTTTTCTAATCTGGTACATGCCATTATTCATAAATTTTAAGAACGAATTACACATGTATTTTTTTCCAAGATGGCGTGCCTGTATTTTTGAAAGATGTTTTGTTGTCAAGTTCAATTCACAATGTACCTGTATTTGTTCCATGTTTAGCTTTTTTGAACACATCACCAATCTGATTGTGTCATTTATCATGGTGAAGGTAATAATTATTTATCATAGTGAAAAAAGGAGGGAATATAATTGTTGATTCGGCCATTAACATTTTGCAGTTTGAATTACCTTTTATATCACTTCTGGACGATCAAGAGACACGTAGTTTGTCACCCCGGATACCATTGTTGATGTAGTTTCATACTGTTATTGCCTGATGTCGTATTCTTCGATAAAATTAATTTGGTCGCAGTAGTTCATGATTGAGCGAATTACACGTGTGTTTTCCAGAAAATCTTTCTATTCTCTTTCCCCTACTATCCAACTGGGACATTCAAATTCATGTACATGGTGTGACTGCAGGAGGTTTTTGATTTCGAGTGCGAAGCCAAAGTTTATTTCAAAAATTCCGGAGTTACTGAAGGCCAACCTAATTGAGAGTCTCAAATCTTTTAGCGGAGAGCATCAATCATCCAGATCTTAAGCAAGCAGGTATGATGTGCAGTTCTCATGTTCGAGTTTTAAATTATTCGAAACTTATAAGCCAAGTATTAAAATGTTAGTACTCGCTCCAACAATAGTATATGTTTCTGCGAGTTTTTGACAAGTATCAAATTCATTGTTCTCATTATATGTTTGCCATTTGAGATTACTTTTAAGGGTTATAATAAAGATTAGTTCTGCAGTTTCCGGAGAGATGGTGGGACTGGGGTTCTGTGCTTTCGTGATGATAATGTTAGATTATATTGGTGATGATGAGATGAGCGTTGTAGCAGCATCAAAACCTTGGACCTTTGCTGTTGTAATTTCCTGTGCTGGTAGCTAATCAGCCAGCAAAAATTGGCGGTCAAAAGGTTCAGTTTAAAACTAGCCAAAGTTTTCTCCTTGAGGTGGCGCAGTTGGCGTTGATAGAGCAAAGAAGAATATTATCAATTTTGTACTACATTCATATTTACAGTCGCCCAATCTGACGCATTACAATTTTCCCATTAAAAATGCAGTCGGAGAGAATTTCTTGATATAATTTGTTGATATTTACTGATACAGAATGAGGATGTTAATATGTGCAGGGAGCATAAGCCTTGGATTAATTGTTTTGTTGTTGGCGTGACTTTTTAGTTTGGATTCTGCCCGTGTGTTTTTCTGTCCCTTACCTCCAAAAATAGGGTCATTTTATTATTATTATTTTTTTTTATCAAATTTTATAACTTCTTTTAAAATGAGATTGAATTTGAGATTATTTTTTTTTAGCCACCACAAGCAAAAAGTTTTTCATACTTGGAACATAATATACATTGAGAAAGTGTATTTTTAAATTAAACAACGTGGTTTAGTGTTATATTGAAGCAGCTATCCTGTTTCTTCATTTTGTATTTCTCGTTTATCTTGATAATTACATGGGAAAAATTATTGTCTTTGATATGCTAGACCGAAAAGGATTAATAGAGGAAATGGATTATGAGATCTTATTTTATTGTGTCCAACTCTCAACGTAATAAAACTTATTATGAGAGTGGTGTTTTATGTACCCTTTTTTATTATTATTACTTCAATGCTAATAAAAAAATGCATTGCTTAAATGCCATTTACATAGACCGCAATTTCAGTAGTGTTCATTATAGAAAACGTTATATATCATTGTTGGAACTAATGGTTTAATATAGAGACTAAATGTATGAATTGGAAAAGTTTAAGGTGTTTGTAATTATTAGACACGACTCTTCAATTGCATATGATGCATATCGAAATTATGTTGTTTAGAAAAGGGTGTGACCTATCTAATGATTAAAACTAATTTGTGTCAAAAGATGCGACTGTTCGAATATATGCATGAAAATCTATAAATAGAATTCTCCTGATTCCATTTTTTTACTCCAAATTAATTGATTTTTAATTCTTTCCTCCTTCAAATTATTTTTTAGATTCTTATTCGATATTTAGTATTCAATATTTTTGTTCTAGAATAGTACAGTCATGATTTGGTTCGTCCGACAAAATTGCTAGCATGTTATATTAATTTTGGAATGAACGTTGTATCTTAGGAGTCAGACATCCATTTGGTCTTATTAGCACTAGTGCAAGGGTTGAAATCTGTCTTAGAAATATTTTTATTCATCTATTTTGCTTCATTTCATCTCCTTCTAACTTCTACGTGTTAGTAAGCCATCAATTTTCTATTTTCAATGTACGTGTTGCGGTTTAGGTTAGGAGATCAAATTTGTGTATATATATATATATATATATATTCATAGTTTATGTGACTGCAATATTATTAGAAAGTTTGTGCATGCTGTAAATGGTATTGTCTATTCATTTTGGACCACAAGATGAGAATAATTATTTCTAGCGAAAAATATGAAACTTTCTCCCTCCATGTTTTGCTGTTTTGTTCTCAAAGTAGCAAGTTTTGTTTAATCCAATAAAGAAACTACTTTCGGTAGCGTAATTCCTTGATCCAAAATTAATTATTATTCATGGTATGGGTGATTAGATGAAATCATGATAATTGTTAAGAACTTTCCATTAATTAGTACTTCTGGTATTTATTTAATTTCAAAAACTAATAATTGTGTACACTCATCAAACATCCTCAAACTTAGTTCTTTGTTTGCCCTCGAACAAACATAAAATAACACAAAACATAGTTAATTAAGTACAAATAGAGCATACCAACACACAACTCATTAACTATTTAGCTGGATAGATTATTTTTATGGCTCAACGTTGAGAATATAATATCGAATTCATGAACTATTTCAAAGTCATAGCACCAAAGTTAAATTTTACATTTCCAATGCAAAACATGTGCGTGAGAAGAACCAAATACAACATTATACATTCATAAGCTTATTCAATTCTCAACCTTAAAAGTCTCTTATCTCCTTACTTCGCTCGTGGAAATCGCACACCCCCCAAACTTATTTTCTTTTTGCACTCCATTTTTTAAAGGTAATATTTATGGGTTGCTGACAATACTCCTTACTCTTTCTAGTTCGGGTAGTTGTCACTAAATGTACTTCAGCATATCAATAAATGAGGTTTCTCCTATTTTCGACTGCTTCAACCTCCAAGAATCAATTAAGTTACTAACCTCTTGTAAAAGTCTTGATTCTCTAAAATGAGTGTTTGGGGATACTCAAGGTATATGGTGTGTTTGCTATTTTATGCACCTGCTTTTTCAGCTATAAGTATTTTTTATTCACATTTTGTGCGGACATCTATCCATTAAACTTTCTAAATGACCCATGTAGCAAGCTTTAAGTTGATGACTCCCGAATCAGATGACTTTAGGGTATCATGTTTTAAACCTTTGCAGGTTTATTCGTTCGAGCCGTAAAGGCTACGAATAGATGTTTCAAAATGAGATTATTATATTCGTTCATTTTTTTTTATTTTTTACCATGATCAGTGCCATGCCCCTTATTAAACACTTAGTGAGATATACTTGAATACGCAAGTTGTAGAAGATTGTGGAAAAGAAACTAGATTTGAAGAGGTGAAAATCTAGATTTTTGGTTTAAAACTAGGGTTAATGGGAGTGGTGGGAGTAGAAAGCAGAGGAGAAAGAATGAAAAAATGACAAGGGTGTTCTTTCCTCCTCCCTCGCCCCCCTTTTTTATTTGGGTCGGGCGCCTCTCTGTAAAAAGCAAATCTTCAATTTTTTTTTTATTAAAACCTAGCGCTGCAGCACCCAACATGGGCGTCACGGCGTTGATAGTTCTGCTAATAATGGGCAATTTTATTTATTTTTTGTTACCTGCAACGTAGCCCTTCTCATTTGTACTCTTGAGTCGATGCATTCATTCTTGAGAGTGTACATATAAAAGAAAAAACAAAACAACGTTATTAAGGTTGTTAACATGAAAAAAAAGAATTATCTATTGAATAAAATTTATATGGAGTAGAACATAGGTTGCCTCTCAAGAAGCACTTCTTTAACGTCATTAGCTAGACGTAGATGTGGATTTAGGTTGACTCTTTGAGGGCCATTTCTTCCACATTTCGATCTTCCACTCTTCGTAATAATGTTTAAGGCGTTGTCCATTAACTTGGAAGGTGGATCCATCATTGCTCACCAACTTTACTGAACCATAAGGAAACACTTTACAAACCTCAAATGGCCCCGATCACCGTGATTTAAGCTTGCTAGGAAAAAAATTCAAGCGAGAATTGAATAAAAGGACTTGTTCTCTTTGTTTGAATTCCCGCTTTAGAATCCTCTTCTCATCGTTCTTTATTTATCTTTTCATTCTCATAGGCATCATTTCGGAATTTCTCTAACTCGTCAAGTTGCAATAAACACTGTGGACTAGCTAATTTCATGTCCAACTTTAACTTCTTCACAACCCGATAAGCTTGATGCTCTAGTTCAATTGGTAGATGACGCGCCTTTCCGAATACCAGATGGTAGGGTGACATTCCAATTGGTGTTTTAAACGCTGTTCGATGTGCCCAAAGATCATCATCTAACTTATGAGACCAGTCCTTATGGTTGGTATTCACCGTCTTTTCCAAAATTGTTTAATCTCTCTGTTAGATACCTCTGTTTGCCCATTAGATTGGGGGTGATAGCCAAATGCCAATTTGTGTCTGACATTATATTTAGTCAAAAGGGAATAGAAAAGTTTATTATAAAAATGCGTACCTTCATCACTTAATATTGCCCTAGGCGTGCCAAACCGAGTGAAGATATTTTTCCGTATAAACTTCCAAACTACCTTTGCATAATTAGTTAGTATAGAAATAGTTTCAACCCATTTAGATACATAATCTATTGCAAGAAGAATATATACATGGCTGAAGGATGGCGAAAAGGGACCCATGAAATCTATGCCTCATACATCAAATAGTTCTACCTCAAGTATATTTGTTAAAGATAGTTCGTGATGCCTCGAAATGTTTCTCGTGTGTTGACAATGGTCATATATTTTCACAAAAGCATAACGGTCCTTGAACATGACCTCCATAAGGCTATGAATGACAATGCTCCATGATTTATTTTGTTTATTCCATAGGGACACACTTCTTGATTATTCTATCAGCGCATCTCTTGAAAAGTAATAGATCGTCCCACAAATATGACTTGACATAATGAAGGAATTCTTCTTTTGATGGTGAGTCAAGTCAGATGGCAATTCTCTGTATGCTACATAGTTAACAAGTCTGCATACCATGGAGTCGTTGATAAAACTGCTAAAAGAAGCTGCCCAGCGAGCTGCTCGGCGAGCAGCTTGCCCTTTAGGCGAGCCGAGCCGGCTCGCCTAGCGAACCGGCATGCTCGGCTCGGGCTCGTTTTTTTACGAGCTCGAGCGGCTCGTGGGTAGCTACAGTATGAGCCGAGCCGGCGAGCCGCTCGGCCCGATTGCCACCGCTAAGGACATCTTCTAAGCAAGTCCTTGAATCTTTCCCAAGCTTCATAGAACGGTTCAAAGTCAAATTGTCTGAATTGACCAATCTTGCTTCAGAGTTGAGCTGATTTGGAAGGTGGAAAGTACTTGGTGAGGAATTTCTGAGCTAAAGCATCCCAAGTTGTAATTGACCCATACGATAGTGACTGGAACTAAGCTTTTGCCTTATCCCTCAAGGAAAAAGAGAATAGGTGAAGTTTAATTGCCTCATCGGTGATTTCATTCATCTTTATTGTGTCACAAATTTTTAGGAAAGATCCCAAATGAGCATTTGGATCTTCTGTTGCGGTTCCCCCAAACTGATTCTACTATACCATGTGTATTAGTCCTGGCTTCAGTTCGAAGTTGTTTGCAACTATAGCAGGCGTGCGATGCCGGAATAGTTTTCATAGACGATGGGCCTAACATAGTCCTGAATAGCTCTTTGTTGATTATTTCCATTAGCTGCTCTCACTTCGTGTTCAACTATTGCTTCACATTTGTCTCTCTGTATACCCCTTATATAGCGAAATGTGTGTTTTAGTTCTGGATCAACAGGTAATAGGTCGATGTTTCTCACCCTTCGCATAAATAGCTGAAATTAAAATTATAGAAGCTATTAAAGACAAAAATGAAATAAATGAAACTTAAAAATAAAAATTCTAAATTAAAACAAAAACTAATTGGTAATAATATCAATAAAATTCAAATAAATCAATCCACCGGCAACGACGCTAAAAATTTGTCACGCATTTTATACAACGTGAAATAACCGCAAGTATACGATGTCAAATTTTGTAATATAGTGATGAAATGAAAAATGTCGAACTCACATGGATTGATACTTGATTTCTACCGAATATTATAATCGTTTAGTTTTCACTTAATTTAGACGATCAAAATTGAATAAATGTTGCGATTTTAATATAATGTAGATAGACGAAAATTGGCCAGTCATCGGAAGCAAACTTTAAAGTAAATTATCAAATTATGAAAGCTTAGAGAATGATTTCATCTTGCTATCGACAATACTTTTCAACATATATAATGTTAACTCAATCAGATTTTTCTTAATTTATAGACAAGAACCTTAATATAATTCAATTCCCTCTCTCGAATGCCGAATAGAACTTATCTCTATAATTTAATTCCAATATCTATATTCCGAATTAAATGTATAGAAATTTCAATTTACATGGTTCTTGATTCAAACAAGCCTCAAAGATTCGTTCTCTCGAAATCTACGAAACCTAGGTATGTTGTTATTTGATCACACCTGAATTTCCCTCTCTCTCGAGTGCCGAAATTTATGCATCAATTTATTCAACTAGTGGTCAATTAATTGAACGCATTAAACACAAACAACACAAATAAATTAACAGAAAAATCCAAAGAGCTAAATAAATGGGAATCAAGTGTGTCTCAAGTCGATTACATCAAACCTTAGACATAAAGTTTTAGTTCATAATTAAGAAAATTGACATCATTGAATTAAACATAAATATCATGGATCAGAAGAAATGATTTAGAAAAACTAATGGTTGCCGCTTAATTTCTTCTCCCAATTGTGTCAATCCCCTCTTTCTCAATTGATTTCTTCAAGGTTTTGTCTTCAATTTTCTTGCCTTCTTCTAGTCTTCCAAGTCCGTCCTTTAGGTCTTCAAAATGTGTATTTATATTTCCCCACGATTGCAAGTCGAATTGGATTTGGACTGGGCCGAAAATCTTTTTTTTTTCTCTACCCGGGACCAACGCCGTAGCACCCAAAATTGGGGCCTCGGCGCTACGATTTTTCTTCCAGGCACCAGCATCTCTGTTGGCAGGTTTCCTTCTACTTTGTTTGATCATCATTTTGTTTGCTTTCCACTTCATTCTTTCCTTCCTTGATTAATACCTTGACTCCATTCCAAGCTTCATACCACTCCATTTTGACCCAAGTTGCCTAACTACAAAAAATATGAACACACACATCAAAACGCTAAAAAATGCTTAAGATCAAACCAAAAACTAAGATTTAAAGGTACTTGTTTAATAAGTTAATTACACTCATCACTCCACCACCTTCAAAGAAGGTCACATGTTACTAACGATTTGTTCAAATACGTAGTAGGAGCTTATCTACGTTAACGTGAGTGAAGTCAGGATATGTTGGCCCCGTCATCTGTGCAAAAATCGAGAACAACAATTACCAAAAATGTTTGATGAACATACCATTTATAAATTATTTTATTATTTCTCATTTTTGTCCACGCATATCTGGATATCAATAATAATTATTTTAGTTTGGACTTTGATCATATTGTCGCCCTTTTCATTTTCATTCAAGTATTTTTTTAAAATTATATATATAAAAGTATATTTTAAAAAATCATCGAATGTAACATACGACTTTATTACAACTCACAATCTATCCAAATGAATCTCATCTCATAGTTATTTGCAACATTTTATGTATATAACATGATTACGACAAGGAGGCAATGAGGTGGGACGGGGATGGCTTGGGTTCCGTCCTTGCCCGACTGGGATCTTAGCATATCGCTCTTGCTTAAGGCGAGACAACTCTTGCCTTGTTTACTACTTCATTACAATATATATATATGTATATTCTAAAATTTTTAATCTAAGGAGTCGACTGAGGAGAGAGACGTGAGCATGGAGATGGGAGAATAAAGTAATAAGAACTTGAGATTTGAGTTTTGGCCTTTGGAATGATAGAATGATGTATGTTGGATGCCATATAAATGGTACTATCTACTGCGTGAGAGTGGTGGGAATGAGAAATTAGAGTTGTCTGTAATAAGGATTTAGGCCGGGTTAGTGAGCAAGGCTAGCAAGTTACAAAAGAGCGAAAAAAACGCAACAAATGGTCCAATGAAACAAAATATCAAATATTTTTTTGATCAAATAAGTGCGAATAATTCAACCGCTCTTAAGAAGTGAAAACATTGAGTTAATTGTCATTGTATGTCTGTGCCTTCGATTACTTTCTAAAGTTTAAGATGTCGAGTTTTAGCCACTAAATTAACCAAACATTGTACCAATTGACATAACATTCATTTCAAACATTTAACGGAATTAGAGACGTGATTAATGAAATGCATATGTGGCGCCATGTCACACAGTTTACAAATTATCACGTCTTCGATTGCCCATTAAACTTTAAAAATGTTTACGATTGCTTACTAAAATTTGAAAAATATCTTTGATTGTTCAATGAACTTTGAGGTGATCGAATTTTTACCACTAAAAATTAAAGTGTTTTTCATTGCTCACTAAATTTCGAAAACGTTTTCGATTGCTACTTAACTTTTTAGATGATTGGATTTGACCACTAAACTTATAAAAAAGATATCAATCCGTTGTTTGTTAAAAAATGTGTACCGTAAATGCACGGATCACGTAAAAGTAATAAAGTTGACAATCGAGTTCGGGTTGTTGATCCTACAAAAAGGTTACTCAATTATACAATAGTTAAATTTAATTTTAACATATTTTTTTTAGAATTTTAAGTTCTTTTTTAAATTTTAAATGGAATGAAGTCGTTTTTTCCCATCCTTAAGGACCTTAATTGTAAACTGAGAGATGAATAAGCTTAAAGAATAGCCTCGTTAGGACAAAAGTCGCTTTTTTCAAACTCTTCTGTAGATTT